>JAQFYB010000074.1:0-91349 GCA_034694085.1 Pogonognathellus longicornis
GCAAGCACGTTTTCCTATCCTACACTGGTTAGATCTCAATCAGAGATAAGACCATTCTTTCCCTGAAACAACACTAAATACTACACAATCTTCCAAGTTCTGAACGAAAAGGGGCGTGTTGAATCTATTTAATATAAAATTCCGGTTAATTCAGTTCTTTGTGAATTGTCACATGCGACTCCATTTATATACACAATTATATTATTGATTGCAAATCGAATCTTAAATTATGATTATGGGATATCTGTATTTAGCATAATTTATTAGTAATCCCATAATTAGCTTGTTATTTTACGTTTCAACTTACAACAGGAGAAAAGAGTTGAGACAGAGTAAAAGAAATGAGATCAAAGCTACAGTAAACAAATCGTGTACCTCCATGAATCTTGAAAGCTACCTTGAAAATGCCATAATCATAAAGTTGACCAAAATCAAATATAAATTTATAAAATCACCTTAAATGCTCTAAATGCAATTAGCAATGAGCCTTTGCTTCAACTTCAACAACAAATTTAATATACCTAATCACATTAAAGCTATGAAATCACATTAGTATTAAAACATAGCTGCTTATACCTAGTAGTTGTAGTATAGTAATTGTACAGTAGAATTATATTCAGAAATAGAAGCTTTGCGAGAATTCTTAACATGAGTGGTATACACTAGGCAAAATAAACAAACTCATTGAGAGAAACTCATGTTTGATTGAAATAAATGACCATTATGAGTTTATGGAACGGCCAATGACCAGTTTTATTGCTCAATGAATTTCACTAATTACGTTTAGGTATATGGACGGATACCTATGCCAGTATTCACATTATTCATTAATGTAGGAAACATACTGAATTATATACTGCACAATACCAACCAGCTGGAAAGCTTTTCCTGTTATTTACGGACCTTCTGAATTACTTACAGGAATTAATCCGTTTTCCCCATTATTCTTTGTTATTGTGATGCCATTCCTACAGACTTCATAAAAATTTAACGGATTCATGGTAACTTTGCAAGGACAAGTCAATCAATCCACTCCCAAATAGACAGAAACGATTTTCAATCTTTTTGTCACGGAAAAGGTTTTCATGCACGCACGTAATACTTTTAAAAGTGCAAAGAATGTTATTTTTCAAACGATTCTATTAAGACCTTCTAATCTCTTCTGTCCTGTTTACTTGCGCTCACGAAAACAAAAGAAAAATATGTTTACACTTAAATGTAATTTAATCTTACATATAGACTCATTACAGCCAAATAACAGCAAATTCATTGTTCATTCGTGACGAAAAAGTTTGATTATTAAAGATTCTTAATTGGATAACCATTATCAGGTTATGTAAGTTGTCAAAACTAGAATATTAAAATAACGCTGGCGGTCGTTATTCCCGAAATAAGGGAGTAAGGTTTTCTTACTAGTGTTTGTTGAAAACCTCGTTAACCAACTTCACCCGGAGTCGGTAACGATGGCCAGAAAATTTGTTACGGTAGTTAACGTTTACTTGGTCCCAGTAAACTGCGTGTTTCCATTCACTCGAATTTCTGCCACTGTTGCATTTCGCTATCTCAACGAATCTCAAGCAAACTTTAACAAACGTGTTTCAAAATTAGTGAAATGCAGAAACAATTAGAAAAGCAAAACTCGTCCATTTTCGAAAAGTTGAGACAGCAACCAAGTGTAAACTCTATTTCATCAAACCCAGCCAACTTGGAAAGTGTAAAACTTGTTCAAAAGGAAATCGAAAGGAAAATCGCTTCAAGAATTAAGGCTGAGGGACGGGAGTGGGAAATACAGAAAGCGGCTGAAGACGTCCTCGAGGAAGTTTTGCTAGCTCAGCAAAACAATAGTGCTAATAGTACAATTACTAAAAGTAAGTTGGGAATACTACAGGTAGTATTGCTGTATACACAAGTTAAATTTTTTGAAGTAGGAAGTACAATTATTGAAACGGCTATAATAAATATTAACCATACTATCTATAGTGTCCAATATGGAATCCTCTAGAGTTGCGCCTGCAATGATTCCTACGACTCTGTCAACTCCTCGTCGACAGAAACAATACGACGTGATGAATATGAAGATGCCTCAGTTGCAAGATGATGGATTTCCAGGAATTTATAGTTTAACGGGTATTCAACCTCAGGAGGAAGCCCAGAAAAAGAAAAAACCCAAAGAAAATGACCCCACTGCTATGCTTTTACTTACTGCACAATGTTCATTCGTCATTTTGTTTTCCATTTGTGTCTCTTATGATGATCAAGCTATGCCAAAATCAAATAACGATGATCAGGCTCAGGATAATGAAGACACTATCAATCGCCCATCTAAACAAGATCTACACAAGTTCTACTTTTGTAAGTCTTCTCTAATCTTAAACATAGCATGGGTATATATGTGGAACCTGAATGGTGAAAATATTCATGTAAAATATACGAAGAACGCTTCCACAACCAAACCATAATACTAGAAGAAGTAATAATAATAATAAAAAAAATTCTCGCTTAGATAAATCTAAGCGAGAAAAATGAATAATTGAATACCTAAGGTGTGTATTCATGTGGTTTGAATATTTTTGTACTAAATACCACTAAACACATTGGTACTGTACATAATATTTTTATCTATACAGTATTTTGCTTAATTTAAATATTATAGGTGATACTGCTTTTTGGTCGTCTTTGTCAAGATCTACATATAATTGAAAATATTCTCATTTCTATTGCGCATTACTTTTGCGAGTAAGTTGTATGTGAATGCATATCAATTACTGCTAGTTAGTTGTATGTACTTTCGAAGCGCTAATCCAATTAGCTCAAATTACATTTGCGGTGATAATTTATGACCCACTTGCTACTACCACTACTCTTTATTTAAATACAATATTTACAGACGAATCAGCATAAAGGTAGACAATTGCTTTCCTGAAGTTAATAATTGGTTGTATGGTGTGGTGTGACCGTTTGCACGCACGTAATTTGATGATTGTTGCAAAAGAACAAGGCAAACCCTTAAAAGTGTATAAATAATCAAATAAATGTAACGATTCAAAAATAAGAGATGTTTTTGCAGGAACAGTATCGCAATCTCTCATTAGCAACTAGTTGCCATAAATCTGTAATAGGCAGTAATAGGAGCAAATAAATGATGCTCTGTTCTAGTACATATGAAATAATGATACTAATAATATTGTTATCATTATTGCTATACAGAAGTCAGAACATTTAGGTATGTATGTCTCTTGTATACAGATATTGGAGCATCTATTATATTGAAGTTAACACAATCTATGGACTATGGACTAACTAATTTTGAGTTAAACTGGATCTAATCATAATGTAATGGTCGAGTTCCTCCTCAGAACCCCAGCATCAGAGTTAAAAATAAAACTTACATGTAAAACTTACGTGTAAAATGTAAATCATGTACCTAATCAATTTCCCCCACTGTCATTTTTCATGGAAGGGTCATCTGTATATATAAATGTCACTTAATCAACTGTACATTTGTGAAATTATAAAACAATTTTCCTGTCCCCTTTGCTTGTCACTTCAGTTTATTAACCTTGAACTCCAATTTTCATTTTGGGTGATGCATGCATTTAGTACAAAGCATAATGTAAGGATGGGGGAAATATTATTGCTTCCATGTGTACTGTAAATGCTGTTAGAATGAAAGCTTGTGCCATTATGTGGAGTAATTCATTAAGAATCTCTTTATGGACCAAGATTATTGTAATGAACTCTACAAAACAGGAAAAGCTTATACTTCATGTGTGAATTTATGTTTTCTATTCATGCATGAATGTATGCATTATCTCGGAATGAATATTCTCTCGAGTTTCGAGGTATTAGATTTTGTGTTTAGGTGTATATTAATGTTGTAAACATCACTACTGTACCTAAGTGCAAATAGTAAGGATAATAATATAAGTATTGGTGTGTAGCACTTTAGCAGTTTAAGTAGGGGAATTATATGTTTTGTATACTTGTCTCAGCATGAGACTTTAACGCTTGAAAAAGGAGGGAGTATGTATAGTGTGCTATTATTTAATATATTATATGTATGAGGGTTTGAAAGATATGATCTTTCAGAGAGAATACAATACAGAATACACTACAGTATAGTGAAATGGAAGAATGTGGTGAAAACGCATCACGTATAAAGATCATCTCTGACAAAGACACAGCTCAGTCAATACTTTGCAAAATGCGACAAGAGCAGTTGAAAACAAGAGTGCTTTGAAAGCAACACAATCCTCCTACACTCTCCTCCCAACCCTTTTCTTTGTTACATGAGACTCCAATTTAATCATCTCTTTTACGGACAAAATACATAACTTGATACAATTCTCGTTGACTTTGAAAACAAATTCTAGTTTCATGTAACATGTATTTAAAGTATTTTTGGCATAAAATATTTGGTTACAAACAAATTTAGGTAGTTTTGTTTTGAGACGACTTTTAGTTATCGATTGATTGATCATTTAGACTGGTTCTTGTAAAGTTGGGTGACAGTGTTTTCGTGGTTTTATAGAACAGTGAACAAAGAATTGCATGTTGACCTTTTGTGAGCAAGTACTTAATTAGCAAACATGCATTTAGAACGGGTTAAATTTGCTATGACGCTTTTATGCGTCCAATGTATCTTCGTAATAGTATTTATAACGTTTATGGGATATGACATTGAGGCAGATGCTAGTAATTTAAAAAATTCGGTAAATACCATCCATGGCGGAACAAATCCTGCAAATAATTCAATAAACCATATGGGACCACGTAAATTAATTATTTCAAATTTCAAAATCTTATTTATTTAAAATTGGATGTTAATTTGAAGTTTTTAGAGTTATGCAAGTAATTGTTGACATAATAAGATTTGAAATTGTATTTTAGTTTTCCAAGATGTTCATGTCATGATATTCATCGGTTTCGGTTTCCTTATGACCTTCTTGAAGAAATATGGGTACAGTGCCGTAAGCTACAATCTTCTCATTGCTGCGATAGCAATACAATGGTCCGTTCTTTGTCGAGGCGTCTTTAAGCATGGATTCTCAACGATCCCTATTGATATTACAACGTAAGTCGTGTTCTCATGTTTAATGGGCAAATATACACTTACACGAGGATGGGAGTGTGCTATCACCCCATTTTACTATAATGCTTTTAAAAATCCCCATTTATTCACTTATTTTAATGTTTTACAAAATTGTGACATCTCACAACTCACAAGTAATTATTATTTAATAAATTGTATATTTTTAAACACTTTTCACAGATCTTTGGAAGTTATATAGTTTGCACAACAAAATCTCATGTTGGTGATGATAAATGTTAATGTTACTTTTTACTTTATTATTATACATAGTAGAATCGAAGAAACATGTCTATCATTTTTCTATATTGTCACATAAGAACACATTAAATTAATTTAAATCCTACTAACGCACTTTAGTCTTGAAGAGGAGCAAACCGTAATGATGTAGTAAAAATAGCAAACTAGGCAATTAGCATTGTGTGAAGACTATAAATATTACCTGAATTATAGGCTAATTAACGGAGATTTTGCTGCTGCTGCCGTTCTCATAACATTCGGAGCCATACTAGGAGTAACTAATCCATTGCAACTTCTGACCTTGTCTCTCGTTGAAGTTTTCCTATACGCTCTCAATGAATACATTGGAGTAGAACTTTTCAAGGTGAAGTATTTTAGTGTGCTAATAACTAAAATGATTTTGTTTGCTTTAATTTCTTTTTTATATAGTTGTACACAGCAAAATATTTAACTACCACTAAGTAAGAAAACTGTAGCTAAAAGTATTAATACTTACCTTCATCTATAGATTGATTGTACATCTTGAATAATTATCAGTAATAATGCCATTATGCAGTGCAAATTAATTTATTGTATTTTAATACAATTATAATAACGCAACAACCACAGGTTGCATTGTTGCATAGTCTTTTTACCATCAAAAATATACTATACTTTTTATTGACAGAAAACATGAGGCACATTAATAATAACCACTAATAAATATAGATATTTCTTTCATCCAATACATTTTAAATAAAAGAGCAAGCCTGATGATAATCAATTCTTCAGGTTATTGCCAATGCAATGGTTATAATATATACCTATGTGAAATTCTGTCTAATATCTTTCTGAAATATCAGTGGGGGTAATGTAAACTATGAAGTCGTGACCTTACGACGAGGATTTAACAAAACATATTCTGGAACAATGTTTGCAGGCGGTGGATATTGGAGGCTCTATGTTCATCCACACATTCGGAGCGTATTTCGGCCTTGCCCTCAGTCTGGTTCTCAGGCAACAAAAAGATATTCCAGAGACAAATGAAGTGTCAGACAAAGTCTCTGATCTTTTCTCCATGATAGGTGAGACAAATAGTAAAGAAAGTTTTGCAAATTGTGAAAATATGACCCTTCCTAAGATTGAATGGAAGTTTTTACACTCTCTGAGTACAAGGTTATTCCTTTCAAATGAATTTGCTTGCAATTGCAAATCATCGTGACATTGACATTTAACTTTTCGTGACTAATTCTTAAGACACCTCTTTGTTACTCTTGAAGTGCAAAATATTACAGTTTACATTATATTTAGAAGCTTTTGATATAAACAGCTTTCCAAGATGTTTACAAAGAGGAGCTTCCAATGCAATATGTTTTACTGACAAAATTAATATTTTCTTATAGGAACCGTGTTTTTGTGGATGTTTTGGCCAAGTTTTAATGGAGTAATGGCAGAAGGAGATTACCAACACCGAGCTGTAATCAATACCGTTTTGTCTCTGACGGGCTCTTGCATTTTTTCATTTGGTATATCTGCTTTGGTGAGCGCAGAAAATAAATTCAACATGGTTCATATACAAAACGCATCTTTGGCTGGGGGAGTGGCTGTGGGAGCTGTGGCTGATTTAATGATCAAACCATTTGGAGCCCTCGTAATCGGTTGTCTTGCTGGCGGACTCTCAGTCATTGGATACACATATATTACTGTAAGAAGATAAAGCATTCAAGTGATATGAGATTCCCTTCTTGCTTTTTACCAAATTTACCATGCACCTTAATAATGACGTAATTCCATATGATTGAACAGCCATTCTTACAACGCAAACTTGGATTACATGACACTTGCGGTGTTCACAATCTGCATGGGATGCCAGGAGTTATGGCTGGTTTAGCTGGAGCAATAATGGCAGCTATTGCCACAGAAAAGGATTATAAAAATGGGTAACTTAACTTTACTACGAATTCCTCTAATACTTCTAAGGTATCATTGCTAGAGTTTAGCCCATATTTGCTTCCAATTTTTGCAGTTTACCGATTAATGGTTATAAATAACAAATAATAAATAAAACTAAATTTAAAATTGGTTATATAGTATTTAATAAGATATGCATTTTTACAGTTTATACATGTTGTACCCAGCTCGGTCGCCTATAAATAATTCTGCAGAATTAATTGAGCTGAGAAAAGATCTCGTAGAAATTGAACCAGGTCAAAACCGAACTGCAGGGGAACAAGCAATTTATCAATTGGCTGCTTTGGGTGTCACACTCTTAATTGCGGTCGTTGGAGGTGCCATAACAGGTGCTCATTCATTACTTACAGTTTAATCGATAATCAGCGAATTCTTTATTAAGCAGAACTAATAGTCATCTCATCACCAATATTTACCAATGCACTAATTGAAACAATCTACTTTAACTTATAAAACAAAATGAAATAATTTTCAATTAAGTATAAGTGGTCATGTACTGAGAACTTTTTTAAACTCTTAATATTTTCATTTTTTCTTAAGGACTATTGTTGAAAGCTCCGATGTTTGGCAAACTCCAGAATGAAGAATTGTTCGATGATACTAAATTGTGGGATGTTCCAGCTGAGGACGAAAAGTCACATCAAATTAGCTCTGATGATAATGGAGTTACAAATCAAACATTTGAGATGGCTGGAAATGAGAAAAATGAGTTTTAAATTCCTATTGTGTATACTATGACTAAGACCTATCATTGTTGCATGCAACTTTGGATTCTTCTTTTCTATTATTATTAGTTACTACAAGTTAATACTATAGTAAAATGTACAATTTACAATAATGCACTATGCAAAAATAAATATCTATATCTATGTACTTCTATGACCGTTATGTAACATGGTGAGTATTTATTAATGAATAGAATAAATACAATCATACATAATACTTGTAAAAGTTTAAAAATTGCATCTTCATAAAGCTATGCTTTATTGCATTATCTTTACTATAACGATTTTTCGAGTTAAAAACTGATTTGGTTTCTCAGCCTTATGTAAACTATACTATTCAAGATGCAATTTATCCCCTACGCGTGCTCTATGTAATGTGTATCGATTGATTTAGGATTATGAAATGTTCAATACATGCAAGGCAGTGACAATAATCTCAAATGTTCAAAATTTAAAAGGACGAAAAAATATGGACTTTCTTCTTAGTCTATAGGTGTTAGAAAATTTTAATCCATGAAAAGTTATGTTTACTATTTCATAGAAAAGAATACCCTAAATCTTTATGTAAAACATTTACACACGAAACGCACGAAACGAACAATAAACACTTTAAGTGCGTACGAATGCGAATGATGGGATTCGTCTCAATCAGTAACAACATCTTTCATATTCATATCTACTATAAGGATAAGGTATAACTGTACAGAAAAGAATTACACTTCATCTGAAGAAGTACAGTAGGTAAAACTATTGTATAATATAATTGTAACATACCAATAGACATTCAATATATTAAAAATAAAAGTGAAACCATTTCTGTTACTATATACACTATATTAGTATATTAATGCTATATTTTACAATGACCAAATTGAGAGTTACATCTACAGATATATACATGTAGTTACGAAGATGAAATATCATAAAGTATTATTTCACCCATGCGCTCCCGAACTTTATCGAATTTCGGTTTCGTATGCTCCAGACCCCCAGAGTCTAGACAAGAGAATGCGGAAAGGTGCACAGTACAATTCCTTCCAGGATCACAAATTTTATACGTATGATACAATAACGTGAGTTTATACACACATAGTTTGTCTTCCTCCAAAGCTACATCCCTACACTGCACCTTTCAACAACCTAAAATCGATATTAATTAAAAACCCTATACAAGTCTGTAATTGGAACAGAAAAGGCGACAAAAAGAGACATGGATCCTGTGTACGGAGGTGAGAAATTAATGAAATTAAAGAAACACATAACATTATCTTAATATATCGAAGCTAAAACTCAAAATTAACTTTTCCTTATTTTGGAATAGCGGAATATGAGCAGGAAAATTCCACCAGGAGAAGGAAGGCGGACACTGCAGTTCCAGATGATGGGTAAAATCTTTAAGAATCAAATCAATTCTGTTTTGGTAAATATACAAATTCCTGATAGAAATCTCAATTAATTTCTCATTAGAATTTACCAGGAGTTAGAGAAACTCCGTAGCTTGGTGGATGTTGTGGAACAAGATCGTACTGGTTGTGGACGATTCACTGTTAATGATTCGTTAATGTCAACAGTTTTCGGAGTGGTTCTGGTCATGATCATCAGTGTAACAATTTACGCTTTTACAAACTTGTACAGAGCAATCTCCAAGAGATTCTTTCCAGAATCAGGATAAGTAACCTCTGCAATCACAATAATAGCACTCATTCTTAATATACTTTCCAACTAGAATTTCATTTAATTATTCCAAAGCAAATATGCTGTAAGTTTTGCATAATTTTTCCAACCAGCACTTGGCTGTCCATCGTGAAATATTACACACTGGACAGGAGTTTTTCATATAAAACGGGAACCCTGAGCATAAAGGTGCTTCCTTACACTTAAAGAATTACTCTATGTAATTAATTAGCACAATGTACGTTGTACACAGTAGATGCATCGATGTATGTGTAGCAAAGCAAAGTATGTACTGTACATTTGTTTAGTATAGATATGCAATCAATATATTATGGGTAATACATGTATTATAGGAGACACAGAGTAGTAGCTTAACATGTGCAATAATCTGTCGTGTTAATTAATATGATGTATTTCCAAACAGAAGATGTCAAATTTTAAACATTAATTATTGAAAACAATCGTCAATTTTTCATTAAATTGACACATGGCTCACTCAAGAATAGTTGTTAATCTCAAATTGCAAGTTGTGCATTCCATACGGAAGACAACTGCATTAAACGCTCATTGTATATGAAGAATTAGATTTAGGGTTAAAGTTGCGTGGATGTATTGTAAAAATATGGAAATCTCTTTGCACCTTTTTTGACCATAGAAATTAATAATTAATTGGTTGATCATTGTACTTGTATGTAGATATAAATGGTACTAGCAAATGTTGTAATTTTCCATTAAGTACAAAACTGGATTTTTGAATCAACAAGGGTTTAGTTATAGTGTGGTCAAATTGTCCTTTAATGATTCATGCAACTGTAGCTCCAAGTATAATTCTTTGTTATGTAAATACATTGATGATTGGCTCACTGGTTGGTGTAAGAAATATTTTCTTACAGTTAGTGACAAGCAAAATTGTAAATTTTTACAATAAAATTATTGTCTTCTCTGAACGATATTGCCAAATATTTACAACATGTACAGAACTACTATAGTAAAATGTACGTGAAACGATTTTTACACCGAATGGGAACATACACAACTGTGTTTCCCTTCAATATGCCAAGAAAACTTCTTATGGGAATATTTATACCCAGTTTATTTACATTTTTGCATTTGTAAATAGTATTATGTACTGATATATTGAACTGATGGTACATTTTTAAATTACCATAAAAACAGGTAACAAAATTAAAGAATTGGCGAAAACAGTTACAGTATTGAACCAATTCTTTAGTGCCAAAATTATCACTCTTTTTGAACTACGTATGACCAGAAAAATAATATATTTGCACTTTTTTACCTAATTTTGATAGTACTAAAATGTTTGTATAGTTTAAAGAGTATATGGATGCATTGAGATTTTAGAAGGTCCGAGTGTATAATAAGGGCAAGGGTAATATCACCATTTTTGGAGCAGTGGTTGGAGATTTTTAGCATAGAATATTGTGGTAATTGAATTGTGTAAAAACATGAATCTGTTACATACTATACTACCTACATACAATCATTACAATTTACAATAACTAAATATATTATTGTCTCGATCTCGATATTATATGCGTATAAAATGCCGTTATTTATTACTGTTGTCCAAAGTGTTTCCTAATTACCAATCTCAAATGTTACCTTCGTATGTACTTCTAGTATTATTTGCTAATTCATTTGTGCAGCTAGTAAATACTAATATACAATTATGAATAAATTATTGCAAAATAAAACAAAACAAAACAATACTGAGACGTGTTTAATATCGTTTATTTCTAAGTATTTCTTAAAAGTGTTCATATCAAAATTTTAACAGGTTAACATTTAAATAGCGATTTATTTACTTCCGTGAGAAAACTGGAATAATGGAGCATTAAGTATATCATCCCGTTACATAATACGTTGCATTGACAAACACAATAATTACACTTGATCATTCTTATAGTAGTAAATATTGGAATACATATAAAAACACAATTCATTGAATTCTTAATGACTTACAATAAATTAGTTCTATGAAATATACAATATCCTTGAATACAATAATAAATAAAACCTGAAACCTCATCACTCGTCCTTATCAAAAAATATTTCTATTTGTGTACAGTATATCATACCGTATTAGCTACCAATAACTGCACAAAGTTCATCACAGTGTGTTAAAATGTTATTTTCATTTCTGTTAAAGTGCACACAAGGTTACATTACTTACACATCCAACACATCGTCGTATGACTTTTGTATATTAAAATAACATCGTGTCAAAATAACGGCCCAAGGGAATGCGGGTATGAGGAATCTGACAAGAGACTTCGATAGCGGGGAAGAATGAACATACGGAAGATACAAATATAGTCCTCTTCTTGTTGCATCTCTTAGGTGATGCGGAACGAAAGACACGAAAGTGATTAAAGCCCATTGTGGTTTTTGACATAATACAAAGAGCACTGTGATTGCCAATAGTAGTCCAGAGCAATGAAATATCCCCCGACGGGGTGCGTGCAAAGCTCCATGAATTGTAATACTTCTAGCCGTAATAAAGTGATCCAAATCTATCACAGATGATAATATCGTCACGCTGACCAACTCAAAAGAAATCGTCCAAGGGTCATCAGATATTACAGACCATGTAAGAACACCAATTATGACATGGATGAGATTGTCCACGACTGCGTGAAGTATAGGTCTGGATGTGACTATTTCAAGAGATTCTACCTGTAAACAAATTAATTGCAATAAGAAAAACATGTACATAGTTCAGATTCTCGACTCAAGAGTAGTATGTAATTGTTTTTAAGAAAAAACCGAAATTTTACTTACATAGTCTCCAATATCTCCTGCAAGAAGCAAAGCTATTGTGAAGCCCACACGTGTCAAATCTTTTATAGACAACCGCATGTTAACAATTATTTACAATTAATTTGTATATAGGCTTTGTTAATTGCTATATGCCTTTCTTATTAAATACTGTTACGTTTGTACGTATTAAACAATACAGTTTAGACTTTGCTAAATAATTCATTTAAATCAAATCACAGGATGCTAAAATACATATAAGTGCAGTACAGATACACACAGATACAGTTGTGATACGAAACAACCTCAAATGCTTTACATTTATAAAAAATACGCTAAACATATACTAAAAAAATTATTTAGAAATGTATGTATAATGTTAAGACTGAAAAATACATATTGAATCACTAATTCATAATTTGTTATTTGTAGCTATAGCTAAAGATAATAAAGCTATACTAAAGACACTAAAGCAGCACCAGTACAGATATCCACGGGAAAAATAATATCAGTAGACATAATAATATTTTTAAATAAATGCATTAAATGACAAAACTCAAAATTAAATGTATCACATTACGATTGTGAGTTAAAAATAGAATAAATGTGATTTCTCTACTAAATGTGGAATGAATTGAGCACTCTGGTTAATTAAATTCTCAACTAAAATGGAAACAAAAATCCCCAAATGAGCTTTTGGTTATTATTTCCCTGTAATAATAAGAAATAATAAAGTAGGTAGCTATAAATAAAATCTCAATATTTAGAGAACACTTATTTTTAGAGGTATATAAAATGTCAAAATATGTAAAGGTGAAATCTGCCGTCTGTTCTGCTACGTTGTACGTGTAGTTGCTTTAATTTTCCTCACATGTTTGTATTACCGGGCCATTTCTTCTCTTTATAGCTGTATTTTGTGTTTAGCTGTAGTGTTCAACATACTACGTACAACCTGTAATCTCATTTCTCAATCTTTTAGTAACTTGCTTATAAAATATACTTAATACCAAACTGTCACGAACATTTCTTTATTTTTAATAAGCATTTTATTATAATAAGTTCCATGTAAAAGACAGGACATTGTTTAGTTATTTTAGACCACTAAAATTAATTCAAAACGCAAAGTAAACCCATGTATTTTGCATAGAACACCAGCGAATATAAGTTAAGATAAAAGTTTAAGTTCTTATGCCTTATTCTCAAATAAGCCTATAGGAATTGCGTTTTTTTAGTTTTATGCTAACAATTAACCTCTACAAGTTCATTTTTAATTCATTTCAAGAACACTGAGTAATTGTACAATTATTTATTAGTCTCAGCAGTAAACAATGAACTTTTATTTTATATTTTATTTCCTTGCATTTAGTTACTACACGTGCATGAGGCGATGAGCTGACAATATACCAATAATACAATAAAATTATTTTAATCCAACTCCAGATATCAGTATTGTGTGACTCTTTTTTACTTTTTACGACGAGAGTACCTACATTAATTTGTGCTACATCATAGTTAAGGTGACTTAATTACCCAATTTCACGTGTATTGTTAATTTGGAAATTCCGACCTATTAATTTTTGTCTACAGCATTTTACAATTTTTCTGTTCACACTCACAGTCACCCATTCAAGTTCAACCAAGGCCGTATCCAGGTTTTTAGTTTCGGAGGGGGGGGGGCACCAAGGTAAATGTGTTATAAATGACCATTTTCGGGCGAAACGCAAAAATTTTGAGCTAAATACTAATTAAATTAAAGTGCCCTGCCGCTAGATACAGCCTTGAGTTCAACTTGAGCTAATTTTAATCCAAGAATATACCTCTAGACACGCATAATATCCAACCAGGAAAAATGTAAATATTCTACAGTGGTAATTATTGTAATGATGCGATTTTTTCATCGAATCATAAAGTTTAGGAACGTGAACTTTGCTTTGTATATTTCCTCATCAAACGAATCCTAAAGTTTTCAATTATTTCCAGCATGATTCATTAGATAGCTTCTGATTGAGGCTAATTTAAAAAAAATAGTTATGTATAAGCTATGGATGGTTACCCTTAAAATCTTAAATTTATCGAGTAAAGTGTGTATCTATTTCAAAATAACATGCATACAGGTGACATACGCGAAGTAAAAATTGTGTTTAGAGATACCTTATTTTACCTACATAAAATTTCACTGTACTCATGATGATTCGTATAAAAATGCGTGAAAAATAAATGGTAAATGGAAATTATAATCCTTAATAATTATTAAGTGAAATTTTATGTAAGTAAAATAAGGTATCTCTATACATATAATAATAATAACCATTAAAATAGCATCCATACAGGTTTACTGACGTAAGCAAAGTAAAATTAATGCATATAGAGGTACCTTATTTTACCAACATAAAACTCGTTGTATACGATTCGTATACAATATTGTGTGAAAAATAAATGGTAAATAGAAATCATAATCGTTAATAATTATTGCTTACATATTAATACCCATCCTCTATTAAACTTTAGAATAACAATTATAAAGCGTGCGTAATATATTTTTTGCAATGGTTTTAACTCATTATTATCTAGCGTCATAGTACTCAAACTTTTGAGTATTTGAGTATTATATTGTCAATTGTAGAAGTACGATACGTCGTTTGTACAAATATTAAACGTATAATCTACGATACTTCACTAACTATTAAATAGCTATTTAAGGGTAAAAATCCACTCCATATACATATGTAGTACATATACATAATACATAATTACTACATGTAGTAATTTACAAGTACTGCAAATAAATATTATAGTGGAAACTCGGCTTCTCGTTAGATATTGTAGGTGTATGACTATTCAAATTATTATTTATTTTATTACTCAAGGATTCTGTGCTAATAGTCTAAACTATCCAGTCATTTTTTAGTCAATTTTGACTTGCAGCCCTGTCGGACATTATGTATACCTATGAATCTCCATTCTTTAAAGCATTTATTTTACGAGATCTCTGATCTCATAAAAAACATTTTCTAATCTTTTGCGTTACATCTTTTACATAGATCTGTGTATTTTTAGTTGGGGAAATAGATATTCACTAACACAAGACATAAACAAAATAAACGCTTAAAATGGCAAACGAAACAGAAATGGTTTTCGTAATCAACTAACGTTGAATATTAGTGAACAAAATAGTATTAGGCACTTGTTAAGGTTAAGCCCCTGACTTATTTACCTGAATAGAACCTTTTTTATAATTATAAATAGGTGCCTCGGGCTCACTTATGTGGTTTGGTAATTTCCTATTATGTATAGTTATTAAATTTTCATTTTCATTTACCTAATTGTCATTTTTAGTTAAGTGAGATGTTAAGTGGTTCGTGTGAATAACGGTCACCAGACTTACATTAGACTTTTTTAGGTTTTTTAACATGGGGTTTCAACACAGTCCCATTCTCCCATTCTATTATTGAAGTAGATATGTATATACTCAGGGGCGCATCCAGGTCAAATATTGGGGGGGGGGGGTAGATCAAAAAATTATGTCAAAAAGACATGTTTTAAGGCATTATGTGAGAGACTTAATATTTTCTAGCGTATAATCCAAAAATTTAGGAGAGTTATCAATTATCAATACTTAACTATTAAATAATATTTTAGGTCCGTAAGAGATAAGTTGTGGCTCATGGTTCATGCAGAGTTTATTTTACAGAATGAATGAATTAATGGTTTGTGTCTTTACACGCTGCGTCGCAATAATAATTCCTCTGCAACATATCTGAGGTTTATTAATAAGTAATAGTACGTCCTAAACCGTACCTCGTACCACCTCTATTTACGTAAATATGCCTATAATATATAACTTAAAGTAATTATTGCGTCAATTACATCGTCCGACTCTCACGCGGATGTACAAAAGAGAATGAACATTCCATTGAGAATTTCTGATGCATACTATCCGATATCCAACTGTGGTGTGAGGACAGAGTGCAGAGGTAGGTCACTATCAGTATAATATTCAGTCATGACAGTGTAGCTGAAGTATTCATACTTTTAGTGAGACACATCATTCAAGGTCACTCAACTGCTATCCCCTGAAATAGGATCGTCTTTATTTGATTCAGTTTGTTGTTAATCTTTTCTTGGTAAAGAATACGCATATATTATAAACATGTAGCACATTACATATTTACATACTTGTGTGCATTAAGTTGATAAGAATATATATAGCCGAAATTATCTCCAGTGATACTTTTGTTTCCAGACATTTTTAATATCTCATCAATCATTATCATCAATAACAAACAACTGACTAGTAGTTCCGTTAGAGTTATAATTTGGTTTACAGTTTAGGTATACTATTGGAGGGTTTATAATAGTTACTAGGTAAAGTTTGCACGTTTTTTTTGTGAATGATGCTTATTATATTTTTCGTTTCTTTTTATACACAGATTTGTTATAATAGGTAACTTTAGCTGTTAAACTGTCGGACAGACATGCTAGAATAATTTAATCAGAATTTTAGCTATGCTGGTCTTTCAGAGTAAATTAAAAAGCATAGGTATAGGGAGCATAATAATTACAACTTTCAGGTCTACCACTATTCAACTTAAACAAATTATAAATCTTTATAATTTATATATTCAGGTTAATTTAAAATTTTGTCCATATAACTGCATATTATAATATTTTAAATAATTACAAAAACAATAAATAAAATTCAGGAGCTGTAGCCGGATAAGTGTTAAAACTGCTTATCTGCTGTATGGTCTGTATAGAGTACGAAGTACAAAACGAAGTACTTATTGAATGTCATATAATTGAACGTTGTACCCATATGGCGTGTTTAGAAAAATATTCCAAGATACCTACATAAAAATTAGCCTTCACTACTTACAATAAGCACAAACTTAGTACATGTACTAAGTACTTAGGAAAAAACTGGAAGTTCCCATGAAACATTTAAGATATACTCCTAGTCTTCCGACAACTGTATTATAGAGAACAAATTATTCAGAATGTGTTAATCCAAAGTTAGCTTTATAGGTTTTACTTTTAATTATTGGGGCAGTGATTTGATTTAATTCATTTGGGTATTAGGTAATAGTAATAGTATGTATGTTGGAAGTTGTAATAAATTCTTAAATACCTATAATTTAATAGGTAATTATAATTGTAATTTCACTTATTTCACAATCAGAAAATAAAATGTTGTGATAAAGCATAAAGAAAATACTCAAAGAAAATGGGTGTTTCTCAATTGGACTCAAAATTTTTCTTTCTATTATTCTCTGAGTTAAGCCGCAAGAGTCACTCTATTGTTTTACTTACATCGGGATGTATGATGTATTTTTACGATCGATTGGTTTTTGAACGCTAAGTAGGAAACAACAGATTTTTGGGTAGAAGTCGAGAAAATGATATGTACTTAAAATAAGCATAGTATAGAATAGAATAGCTAAAAGCCAGCAGAATACTGTCCAATATCCATCCATCAACCTCGTTCATCCACTTTGAAGTTCATTTGCAATTCTCCGAAAATAGGGAAAAGCAACACATACCCGAACAAAATATTCGTTTCCTGTATTCATCGTGTATTTCAACTTAGGTATTACACGTTATATACCTAAGTGTTATTGGTATATACATACTACCGTATTATATATAACCTCAATGTTAAACCACAAAGAATAGCCAATTAAGCTTTTACAAGAACCAACCGATTTTTGTAAATATTGTTATTTGGCGAATCTAGGATTATAGTAAATAAGTAATTTCCTAGTACAAATACATAGTATAGAAGTGTACAATACAAAGCAATACTATCGCACTTATAATAATTGCAGGTTTTGATACTCACTAACGAACAATTATATAATCTACAGATATAATTCCCCGCACATTACACCGGCAGTCATGGTATTCGATTATTAACGTTAGTTCATATTACACAGGTTATATTATACACTCCTGTCTACTTCTAATGAATTGTTAAGGCTTCTACTAACTAAGTATGATGAAAAGTAGAAACAAACAGGTCAGATTAGACTCATTTCAAAATAATGTTGTTACTACTACTACTACTGGACCAAAACTACACCGGAGCTCGGACCATACCCCATCATCCAATGAAACAAAAGACATGCTATAACACATATTAGGTCATATTACTTATCCTACACATATTAGCAAGCTTTCACAGCTGCAACAGCAACGTGCTTGTAAAGAATACCTAAGCACATTCCTGATACATCCATATAACATGTGGGATCATAATATGAACTGTATATGTATGCATATAAAAATAAATCCACGTTGCATACACGTCGTCAGATTCTCTTCACACATAATCTTCTGCGAACATGGCACTACACTATGTGAACAGGATATGTTTAAGACATGTACAGAGAGTGAGTGGACTGAGTGGAGCTACAAACAATATAGTGTGCAAAAATCCAATACTTTCTTATCTTTGCATTTGTACCCTAGCATTGTATTGTGCAAATAATACATCGTAGTTGTATACAGATAAGTACAGCATGGTTTACAGGGAATGACTATCGTGTATTCTACACGGACTCGTAAGACCAGTGTACACTGGAAACCACGCTGTTGATGTGTGCTTTAAATCTGCCTTCAAAGGGTTTGCACACTCTTGGGACTCATGCCATAGTTGTGGAACCTTTTCAACGAATCAAATCCTCAAGCTAAAAGTCATGTCATGTTCAGTTGGCGATTCGGAGTTGAGTCTAATAAACAGACAATACTCTGGTTCTTATGACATTGAATCGAATGTTCGTCTAGCCCAGTTGTGTACGTATACATACATGCATGATACATTCAAACAATAATACCATTCATAATACTTAATGCATACAGATATTCTATATATTATCATGCAGATTCACATGTACACAGTTTTGGCGTAATTCATATAAAATATTCAGGGAATATGAAGACTATTATAGAGAACTCGCATAAAATAATAACACATACATGTGCATGTGAACTGTGAAGTATCCGTTTTCTTGAGCGTCGACGTCGACCGCCTGTAAAATTGACAGTAAGCTTCCCCGGTCTTCTGGTGTCTGCAGCGACAGAAATAAATTGAACTCACTTGTCTAGTTGACTGCCTGTGTGTGTCTCTTCGTTTTCTTGCAGTGCAAAACTGGACTTGAGTCTTTGATCCTGCATTCCGGATTTGCGAATTCCGACCCTTTAGCAAGCGTTTAACCTTGTCCGGCCTTATTTACAATACTTAGTTAGTTAAAGTGTTTTTCTCATTTTCTCACATACCAGTATAAAATATAAACTTCATAGCCCTAATTATAATCGTAAAGTTTGTGTTTTTTTCCAGTTGCATGCTATTCTGTATTCTCAGGGTGGAGGAAAATTCGTATATATAGGAATTACCTTATAAAAGTATTGCGCAAAATGGGAAAAGGGAACGTGATATAGAAGTGTATAAAACCCTTATTAATTTCTTTTCAGATTGTTAGTTGCTGCTGAGGTGTTGTACTGTGATCATAATTAATCATTTTCAAGATGCCACCGCAAAGCTCAACGAAAACAGAGACTATCCAGGAATGTCCAGACAAGTCAAAGCCAAATGATGTCGATGATGAGAAAAACAAGGGACACTTCTACAGAGATCAAGCCATTAATAAATCTATCGACGAATGGAACTGCTTTGATCATATCCTTTGGATGAACGTTTTCTGGTTTACTCTCTTACATGTTGGAGCTATTTATGGAGCCAAATTGTGTTTCACGGATGCACAGTGGAAAACAATTATTTTCAGTAAGCTTATTTCAGTTTTAAATCATTTTTGTCTGTGAATGAGATTAAGTTTGAGTATCAATCTCTTGTATGTTAATCTGGGATTCTTGTAATATCAATATTTTGATTGCAGGTGTCTTCACGTACTCATTGTCCCTTTTCGGGATCACAGCTGGAGTGCATCGTCTTTGGTCTCACAGAGCTTATAAGGCTAAATTCCCATTGAGAGTTTTCCTGGCTTTCTGTAACTCAGTCTCCTATCAAAACTCGATCTATGAGTGGGCAAGGTGAGATTTTGAGTTTTGTTAGAACTTTCATGATTTTGAATTTTGTTTATACAAATACTTGATTCAAAATAAAATTTTGTTTATACAAATACTTGATTCAAAATAAAATTTTGTAAATACCAATTAATCGTTAACTTTCAGAGATCATCGCGTACACCATAAGTACACTGAGACCAATGCTGATCCTGTTAATTCCAACCGAGGCTTCTTCTTCTCTCACGTTGGCTGGCTCATCTGCAAAAAGCATCCTGATGTTAAACTCATCGGAGGAAAGGTGGACATGAGTGATATTCTTAACGATCCCGTCGTTTATTACCAAAAGAAGTACTACGTTCCATCAGTCATTATCTGCTGCTTCATAATCCCAACTGTCATTCCATGGTATTTCTGGGGAGAGACTCTGTGGACTTCATACTTTGTTGCGATGGTCTTGCGTTACTGCTTAGCATTAAATGCTACATGGTAAATAACTACTATTCTATTTTTATGTATATTCCATTATGTTGTTAGTACCGTATAGGTATTGATTCTTGATATATGTCTAGTCTGTGTTATTTAATATGCAACGGATGGAATAACAAGCCAAAAACCGTAATTAATAGCGCTATAAGTAGCAGTAAAAATAGCACTATTTATATTCAGAAATCAGACATGTTATTATTGGTAAACACAACTGCAGTGAAATTATTAATGTGCAATATTTACCCACAAAGTTGATATTTAACTCTAAATTAGGCATATTATTCCACTCAATTCCGCTCTCCTTCCTTCACAGAAAATTCTTTTGTTCAAACCAATTCTGAAATATTGGGATTTATTTGCTTTTTCGACCCAAGTTTGTAGGTTATATATTAATTTTCAGTCCTAGTTTAATCATAAAAAGTCTCTACCTAAACTTGTACTCGAAACTTATATTGTCAAAAAACCATTAAAATAGTACTAAAAAAGCACAAAAACCATAAAATAGCACTTGCTATAGCAGTCAAGAAAAAATACTATAAAATAGCAAAATAAAATTTACAACTTATCGTCTTTATGGCATGAAACATGAAGATAATAAGTACCTAGAAGTAGAAGGTAGCTATTAGTGGAAAAAAGTAGCAAATGCTGGCTATTCCTTCCTTATTAATATGTAATGATATTTTTTTATTGTCGAATGAGCTATCGTTTAATTGTTGTTTTTTTCCTTTAAACAGGTTGGTTAACAGCGCTGCTCACATGTTTGGTGATAGACCGTACGACAAAAACATTGCTCCTGTAGAGAATTTGACAGTAGCTGCTCTGACATTAGGAGAAGGTTATCACAATTTCCATCATACATTCCCGTGGGACTATTCTACTTCTGAATGGGGCTATAGGATTAACTTCACTAAGTTGGCTTTGGACATTTTTGCTTTGTTCGGACTGGCTTACGATTTCCGCCAGGTGACACCAGAAATGATCAAAGCTCGCATGGCCAGAACTGGCAAACATGGAAAAGAAGTCATAACAGAACACGAATACATGTAAACTGTGAAGGCAATCTCCCTATAGATTCAGTCTAAGTCGTAGACTGAGTTGCAATACTTGCAATATGTATTACATTATATATTCGATTTGTTAACTCATGCTCACTCTCTCACTATGTAGTGAGAACCTCTATAAAACAAACGACACGATACCAATTTTAGCTTTTGTATTTAAATAATTGTGTGAATAGTAAACAACAGAAATAAATTATAAACATAAGTTTGGCACAAAGAGTAGAAAAAGTTATTGAAATTGAAACAGGTACCTACTATATATCAGACTACATTTGGAAGAATTGTATTCTTACATTTTTACAAGTAAATAATTTAAAAAAATAATCACAGACAATTGTAAACGAATATAAATGCACAAGTTATTTTCACAATACAGAATTTTTTGTGGTTATCGACTTAAAGGTCATATTGACACTAACAAGGATTCATTTTGCATCCTTTCATTCATACATTTAAATATACAACGAGACCATTATTTTTGCTACCTCTGCAGAGTCATCCTTACTAACTTACTCCTAACTTAAAGATCATTCATGAAGGCCTTGAACGATTGATCACATCGTTGAACCTTTCTTAACAAATCATCTTTTGATTTTGATATTTAATCTGCAAATCATTATTTCACTTACATTCTTCGATTTCAATCATAATTTCTAATCAATAAAGTGATGGAACATAAATAATTAAGATTTTTTACATAAAAAAACAATGTAGATTAAAAAATGAAATGCTATACATATCACAACAATATTATTAGTATCAGCATCAGCATGAGTGTAATGAATGCTTTACATGGGCTTTTAAGTATTGTAGTATAATATGTTGAAATGAATTGCATGCAATATGTATTCTATGTTATATTATACTGACAGTCTTGCTAAACGACATAATGGTAAAATTCCTTGGCTACTATTTATAACAAAAAATTCCATAAGAAAATATCCCACTTTGGTCACGCAAATAGGAAAAGCAATTCAACATTTCGATTCAAACGAACTTATCCGATTTTTACCACCATGCCATAACATTGTTAAATTGAATGTAGACTGAATGTATATGCACGCTTTACAAACAACTTAACATGAATACTTTACACTACACAATTGACGTATTATTTCTGAAGAGTAACACTTCGGTTTACGAAGCATGGTCGTTAGTAAAGAACTATCGGGCTTATCGTGTATTTTTCATTTACCCGATTTCCTAATACACTGACATAAATATAATGGACTATTTATACAACTACATACGTAGGTATTTGGTATTTTATGTATTTACAATATTGAACATTCATGGGTGTCCAGTCAAATAACTACGTCAGCCACACACAGGTAACAAGAAAGGAAGGTCAATCTTTTTGTTGAATACTTTATGGTTACAAACCACTTGTGGTAATATCGACATATTATTTGTATTATTGATTTGCATATTCAACTTAGGTATGTCGACATAAAGGTGTCTGGTCATTTGTCGTTCTTGTTAGTCTCAATCTTAACTTATTCCGAGTAGGTAAGCGAAGAAAAATTGAAGCAATACAACTCTTTGATATCTGTTCTCTTTCTGCCAGTACAATTAATATTTATCTATGTAAATCATTACATACACCATTTTATCACAAAATCCTTCACAATTACTCAGAATTATTATTATTCATCTATACATTGCTTAAATACGAACGAAGAATCTGATCTGAAAACCATGGAATACAATAGTCCCTTTAACACAAGTCCTTCTGCTCCTCCTAGTTACTATCCACCGGCTTTTAATGTGGGTTATACAAGTCCCCTTCAACCGATCTTAAATCCTCCTGGAACACAAAACAGTAAAGCTGGGCAGATGCAGATGCAAATGAATGGAATGTTGAATCCTGCAAATCTTATGAACCAAGGTGGTCCTATGCCGGCAGCATTAGGTCCAAATCCTAATGTTCAGAATCCTGCCCCTATGCAAACCACCCAAATAATTGTTGGAGGACCAGGTAAAACAATTTGTCGATTTTAGCTTTATTTTTCAGTCCGATATTTTGCACAAAAAATCTCGCGTATATTACAAGCAAAATGACGCATTTGAGCATTTTTCTATTTATTTTCTATACAAAAGGAATGCAATATTTCTCTCCATCTCCACGTCCCATTGGTATGACTTGTCCTCATTGCAAACATGACATTGTCACTCAGCTTCAGTACAATACAAGCTGCCTAACTCATGCTGTGGCTGGTGTCTTGTGTTTCGTGGGGTAAGATATGTGTATAATTTAGTGTTAAAAGAATTTAGAGATGAGTTTAGTAATGGAAATAATTTCAGGTGCATCTGCTGTTTTTACATCCCCTACTTATTTGACTCGTTCAAAGATGTGGAACACACATGCCCTAACTGTGGACGATTCATTGGAACTTACAAGCGAATTTAACAATTGGCAATACTTTCAAAAAATATTCTAGTACCTAATATGTTAAATGTATCATCAAATTTAATGAAGCAAACTGGCATTTCTCCTTGTATTTTATTTCTAACATTTTATTGATGTGCCTGATATACAGATATATTATATACAGTACTATTATGTTGGTGCGTATGTACATATAAGTAGGTACCTATTATAATATGTACTCGTAAAAATGAGCTAATATGAATATATATATAAATTAACTGCTTCAATGCAGTGTCATGTTTCTAACCAAGTTAGTGGTCCTGGTCCATCCCATGGAACTTCGTGTCCTTGTCTGGACAATAAAATGTATGTGGCAATCCTAGATGGATTATGTGAAGGTTGGGTGAAGTACATAGGTGTGTACCTTACCGAAGGTATGTAATTCCAATTTTTTTATTCTTTATTTATTTTTGAATACAACTGAAAACCCTTTAGTACTATTGTTGCTTGTTTATAAACATCTAACTCTAGCTGTGTCTAGAAGAAACCAAGTGGCTAATTTTATTGTCAATTCAGAGTTAGGAAATTTTAATTTTGCAAATATATAAAATATGTCTATTATTAGATTGCACATCTTTTAATATTGGTAACAAAAAAGTTAAACTCGGTACCTAATACAACCTTTGATTAAACATTAATTAAGAATAATTTATCCACATAACCACTTTGATGATCGTGGGTGGTGGGTGGGTACTATAAACTATATAGACCAAATCAAATAATATGCCACGTAATTCTTTCATCTATGAGCATAATGAATCTGTATTTCCTGAATGTGAGTTTGTTCTTTGTTCATGTACTGACTGCTTTAAGTTTGAATAGTAAGAGTACGATTGTCACCTATATACCTAAACGAATACGCATGAAATTAAAATCATATTTAGCTGTTTAGGTGACTCATTTAAACAGTTTTTAAAATTGCAAAGCTAACATCTTCCTCCTTTTTTAATTCATATTAATTGTGAATCCATCAGAAATGTCAGGAATCAAACAAAAATTCATTTTTATTGCAAATAGCTTAGTAATTATGTCAGAGAAATGTGTAAGAAATACCTTTAATAAATGCTTAAAAACGCTCAAGGTTTCTACTTCTGTTCTGATACCCAATTTTCACTTTGTGAAAAGAAGTTGGCACGAGGCAGTGCAGTGGCGGATCTAGGAATTTCACAGGGGAGTGTTTCATTCACATGAGTATTCACATCGAATAATTTCTAGTTATTTCTTGCGAGGTCACATACAGGTATCGATTTCCGGGAAGGAAAAATGCGAATTTGAGCTAGAGATAAGGCCAAAATCGTATCGAAAAAAAAATTGGGTCATAATGAACACCAAATGAATCATTGTCTTTTATTTTTTTTCGTTTATGTTGCACTTTTATGGCAACAAACTTCTTTTAGCGAATTACGCCTTCTCGTCTAGTGTAATGTAAAGTAAGATTTCGCAGAGGGGGTTTGGAGTTTGGACCTGCAAAACCTAGGGCTAGATCCGCCAATGGGTGGCACGTGGATTAACTAAGATGAATTACAAATGTATTAATAATTGCGACCATGGAACTTCGATTCTCTAACATAATCTGTTGCTCATTCATACTAAGTTAAATAGAAAATAACTATATATAAATTATTCATCCAGGTATACAATCCCGTGTGTATATTTACTTTATGCAATACCTTGTTATTAGTAAAGATCTGTATAGAGATATCTCATTCTATAACGTGTAGTGAAATTAGTTTAACGAGAAACTCTAATACATTTTGGTCTCGTATAGTGAAATCACTCACGGCATATTATTTTGAAATCTTTCGTCATGCATTTTTAGTACAATTTGACTAATTATTACTAATGCATTTCAGCATGATGAAATGCATGTGAAGATGCATAATAATTATGAAGATGGACGGTAGTTTACTGTTTATGCGGTAAATAATTGCTTCTGTGTAACAATATGCAAGTTTAATAATAATAGGGCAATTTGTGAATTTTGTATGAATGGAAAATGTTAAGTGTAGTATGAATTGCATTTGCACGTAATGTTTCGCTCTTTAATACGGTAGGCAAACAGTGCTGCCCAAACAATACATAACACTGCAAGGTTATACTTATACTGTATAAAAAGTACAATGAAACTCGCTCCTACAAAGAACTTGACAGAGAGAGAATTTTTGAATTTGAAACGAAAGAAGGTTATCCTAAAAGATGCAATTTTGAATATGCAGTCTCAGGGACTATACTACTCTACTCTACAAACATTCTACCTCGGAATGGGGCTACAAGATCACCTTCATTAAATTAGTCTACATTTAATCGCTTTCTGCGTATTTGCATATGATTTCCGAAAGGTAGATAAGACAAAAATGACAAAGCATGTAAGTTGTAAAAGCACTCTCTAAATTTTCATTTCCATCGAGTCAAATAATGTCTGAGTTACATCTGTACATTAATCATAAAATTAATTCGTTTATTCAACCATGCTCGTTATGGAGTGAACACGACTATAGTAGAAATCTACATGATACCCTTTAAAGCTTTTGCTTGTATGTAAGTTTCTGTGTATGTAAACAACAGAAATTACTATAAATATTATGCATCTGGCACAATGAATAGGTAGGTACTATAAAGAATTAGTGGAAATAATTGCATTTACTTACGTCAGGGGATATAATACATGAAAGAATTTAGTCATTTTTATTATCTGTCATATAATATAATGATCAAGTGCAATAACAAAAGATTATCGTAAACCAGAAATCTGATATCATTATCATGTTAATGCATTTATACCTGATAGTTCGTATGTAATACTTATGACTATGACCTGTATCTATCTGCGCACGGGTACTTTTTTGCAGTTAGAGTGCAGTTAAAAACTAATTTTGAACTTATTGCTTGGTTTGTGAGTTCGAGAGTGAATTTCTTTTGATGTTTACCTTCAAATTTTTTCCTTAATGTTTTTCATGTCTACATACTACCTAAATTACTCTTACCAATAACCACAGAGGGTATATAGTTTTGCCAATTGTTACTTTTGTGAATTGTCTAAAATCAGTATACTACTATATAGTATGCCAATATTTATATTTATTTATATTGCTTGAGAAATGATTTGATGATTTCACTTGTCAGGTTAAGTAATTTTTCCGACTAGGTAGTCAAATTTTGATAAAACGTGAATTAAAATAACGTTGTTAATAGCAGTGAGTTAAATTGTACAACGCAGTGATTTTTTACACTGTTCCAAAGTTCATTTCATGTTACACTTATACCTCAACCTTTCCGTGCAACTTTTCCCTTTCATTTCAACAGTAGTTTATTTTCAACTGAACACGTACTAGGAAAACCCCACTGCTAAACCGAATCAAACTTATGCCGATTCAAAAAGGAGTTGCTTTATGTCGTAATACAAGTTGCATTATGCAACCTACTGACTAGGAGTGTTTCGATTTACTTTACAGCTTTTAAATAGGTATGTAAAGTAATCATAATATGACATACCTAGTCATGCGAATTTAATATGTAGCTACCTACTCATATTTTGCAACTCTTTATGTCAAAACATTCATATAGGTAGTTTGAATTTAGATTGAAGACTCTCCTTTTCGTTAGCAATCGTCCTGCAGTGTTGTTTCATTCAAACAACTTGGGCTTAGGGCAGCGATGAGAGGAAAATAATGTTTGTAAAATTGTAATGATATCTCTTAGTACTTTTGCTTGTTAAATCCGATCTCGACACTAGTATGGAAAAATGTAACATTAACTGCATAAAAAGACGTGCAATTGCTTAACTTAATTTTTCGCATGCTTGTATGTGCAAACAATTAATATAGTTTTTGTCAACACTATCACTACATACATATTCAAATCATTGCATAGTACATGTGTTACACAAATCGTTATAAAATGTTATCATATCAATATCATACTAGCAGTTTCACAACACAGAATATCATTTATTTATATAAAGACATGCGTTAGACCCTAAAACAACCGTACCCCAAATCCCAAGTAGAAATATTGTGGTTTGAAAATCGCTTGCATATGTGTAAATGTGTGTAAATGATTTCTTGTGGGCTATAAGAAACAATAATATTATTATAACATGAAATATGGACAATACAATCTTAAACCTGCATAAATGCGTTGTAAAGTGTTTCCAATGTTTTGCGAATACACTGGCATTGGGCAGAGCATGACCCTTTTGCCAGCGTGGATACAATAGTTTAAGTTCATTGTTGAACAACGTTATTCTGCCAGCAAGTATTGGCGACAACTTGGCGATCATATAAGTTGGCACAACCTAGAGTTTATTATAATGATACTAGATTATTAAACTCAATTAATTACACGCATATATATGCACATGCGTCATGCACACAATACATTTGCCGATAAATATAGACTACCCCTATGACACTAGCTACACACCTTCAACAAATTACTATGCCTAATAAAACTCTGGGAACAATAATTCACACACATTTTAAAGAAGTTCTCACGGTTTTCCTCTTTGCTTTATTCACAAGTCAATAAATGTTATGCTAGTACTGCATGTTCCCCTCCTGTTGTACGCAAGCTTAAAAAAGCTACACGTTTGAATTATATTATACATAAAATATCCAATATTATCACAAAACCAACAAAGTTGTAGACAAAATCATCACCTTTTGAATCAACACAAATAGAATCTCTATCTGAATTTCCAATCCTTAAATGAAATTCGTCCGATTATTGCACAATTATGAGTTTGAACTGGTTATAAAAGGAATACATTGCATGTTACCATAATTTATATCAGTAGTACAATAGGTTTATTAAATTAATATATAATCTCACTTAGTTCAGGTAGCTACTAGCATAAAGAAGAGGACAAGTTCATTTACGATTTGAACGAAAGTGAAATTTTTTGTGCTATTGACATCTGAAGTGCATGGATGCTTTTGGAAAGGGTGACAAATAGAATGTTTTGTTTGTTGTTTATTTGCAGATGTATCAGATGTATGTGAGTGTACAAATAAATTTAAGTGTGCATGTATTACATGAAACGAAGGAACATTATTATACCTACTCAAAATTATGTTTTGGTCCAAGTGTATAATTTTCAATTTGCGAATTCGTAAGCATATATAATAATAGTATTCAAAATAATTACGCTTTCTCAGAATTTCCGTCTTCAGGATTCGCATCATTACTCATGACTGTCTTTTGTGACATGAATAGTTATGCAGCACATTTCACATGCAACTACACGAGATGGGATGTCTGATATAAAATATTATGCACCTTAATAGACTATTGACTAACATTCTCTACTGCATTGCATCATTCTCATCTACATTGTGTACATTGATGTACTTTAATGATGTAGAAGTAACAAAAATAAATCTATTTCCTTGTCGTTCCGAATCTTTTACTACTACATCAAGTCTAATGACTGAAACCCTCATTTCATGCTATGCAATTTTCAATGGAAATTACTGTGGAACTGATGGAAGTTCTAAACTCCATTTCATGACTGTAGATTGCTACTTAAGATGCTTCATGAACCTCTTTGGACTCGCAATATGAACATGCATATACATACTACACATATACCACCCAAAGTCTGTTAAAGGATGCAAAAATCAAATCTACCATTAAGTGTAAAAATCAGAGTTAATCTTCCTCTTCCTTCTGTTCTATTTCAACAGTGCATTAAGCACATTATGCAACCTCATTACTGTCATTAATACAAATGTCTACGCAATTTTTAATGCATATCTGTAATGCAATATGCAATGTCTGAATATAATTGCATTCCAAATTAGCACATCATATTACATGTATAGGTTTATATTTTTAAACATCGTGTCCAGTTTTATTAAACATTAAAAAATAGTTCTTTCCCCTTACGTAACATGTTACATTATTACATGTCAAAATAGATCACAACAAGAATTCACAGAGAAATTACATTGGTACAAAAACATTAAAGCATAGCATTATTACGATTACTAGAGATAGCTATGCTTAATTATGAAATCATATTATTTCAAGGTACATTCAACTAAAATATGGTAATAAAATAACAGAATCATGCACATAATTGTGCGCTTATGTTTACTGATAACTTTGTTACTGTATATGTTTAGGAACTGATCGCTTTTGCATAAATCGTCATTGACTAACTTAATTATCTAGATTTAATTTACTAGAAATCTACGGTTCAATCAAATCCTTTGGTTCGGTTCTTCATATCAACATCAATGTTCCTTAACACGCAGATCATCTTTGGTAGGAGTCAGTCTTGCAGCATCCAGCTTGAAACGCAACAAATGAAACATGTTTTCACGGTTTGTTGTTTATAGACACGTACTTACATATATGTAATTATTTATTATTGAAAACTGTAAAGTGCTGTGTGCTTACTTTCAATATAGACGTACCTTACACATACATTTTATCTGTTGTGCCAAGTTCATTTAAACAACTACATAGGAATGCAATGTACAGGTTTATAAATTAAGTTTAATATTTTACTACAACTATTGCATGCAAGTTCAAATAATACAGGTATTATACTACAAGGTAAGATTTATTGTGATGGTCATGGCCGAATATTCGTTACTTACATTTTTACATACCTTTAGCTTGGGTGATTTGTTCTCCACGGACTTCAGGAACAGAGCTCTGTGGGACTCTTGCAGGTAGAGCGTGTTTTGGCCAATTGTACTGCAATCTTTTAGGATTGAATCGAGCCCCAGCTCCTCTGGGGTCCAAATTGAGAGCGTCTCCTCTGGAATTTCTTGCAGCAGCCAACATGACATCCGGCGACACTCCGTAGTCAAATGACATGACGTTTCTTGGCACCCTGGCTGGTAAATCACCCGTTTCTCCACGAATATTAGGTTGTATGTGTGAGTGCGTAAGAGACACCAAAACACATAACAGTAACACTACGGGCACCATGTTGTATACAATCAAACAATGAACATGCAATTGTGAGAATTATTGTTGCCGTTATGAATCGTATGCCTTTACAAAGAAGAATGTTGAGTAGAATTATTTTTGCTAGGATTTTGATACTTTCAACAAGTGACTGATTATAAAGGTTGTCCACTCAGCCAAAACGGAGGAAGGGAAAGTGAGTTGAGCTTCAAAAACGTATCTTACATTATTTTATGTGTTCAGTGTTCACTCATATAATACTGTATACTTCGTTTGCTATGTTGGTTACTTTACTTGCTTGCAGCATGCAGATATCGTTTGTTGCATTTTTCACTTCAAGACAAACCCCATGCCATACCCATGCATTCGTCTTTAACTTATTTATGTATATAGTACATACATAGATACATACAATACAATACCTACATACATTGTGACTTGGTTGCGGTATTTGTGTGTCATGTATTTTCTGAGCTTTATAGAAACAGCAAGCTTTAGATGCAGTTTAATTTACTTATAACTGAGAAGTTACAGTTTTAAAGATGGAATGACGATAGGAAGCGTTTTTTAGTAGTGTATGTACATAAAGTGTAGGAATGATACGATATATTATTATAACCATAACGAACAATGCATATTATATTATATGAAAGCGTGTTTTATGTACAATAGAGACAATAATCTGGTGTGTTAGTGTGCTAGTTGAATACGAAGGTGTGTGTTGTCTTATATAGAGTAATTCAGACAAACCTTTACCTTTATGACTTACTTTTACAAGTTACAACTATTTTCTACAGGTATTCGTTCCCAAGAGCTGCTCTTTCCAACACTAATGAGAATGAGTGTGATACGACAATAACTACAAGGTAATTTAATATGCTGCATTAAACAGTTTTATATTCGTTAAGCATGCCACTCACTCACACAGACGTAAAAGTAAATATCACCTGAGACTACGGTTTAATTCGTTGTTTAGTTAAGCTTATAAGGGTTGGGATCATGTACTACTAGTGTATGTATGACATTAAAAGTAAGTACGATGTAACACGGCTAGATTTATTCGTTTTTTTATTACAGTAAAGATTAAGATGCTTCTAGTAGTAGTTGGAGCTATCTATTTAATAAAGCAGTCAATGTCGTCTCTGACATGATGCGACAGAAAGCCCATAATATAAATAGAAAAAACTTGTTCTTCTATAATGATGTGAGAGATGATTACTAAGAAATAAACATTTTTATGATGAAAAACACTTTCGTGAAAGAAAATATTGCAAGGATAAATGATAACCTAAAATTCAAAAGATACAGTTGTATCTTTTAAGTTTAAAAATATATACAATGGAAAGCATTAATTAAAATATATCTAGGTATGTCGTATTGAACGCATCCAATGCCCTCTTACAAACAGTTAATTATCTGGGGCAAGGAGTTCAACACAGTTTAGATATATGCATGTACTAAATATATAACAAATTAAAAAAGTTACTCACACTACTATTGAAATGTGAGTGTCATTATTACAATTCACACAAAGTCATTGAGCTTTGAGACATAACTTAAGAAACAAACAATTCGAACATGAGATTGGGATGTTGAAGGCTTAATAATCGAAACTCATCCGATCTCGAAGCAAGCTTGGCTTTGTTCCTGAAAAATAGAAAACTTTATTCAGAAAACATCACTTTACAGTTTATACACATTTAGGAAATGATTTGCTTACTCTTTCATTATAGTAAAAGCTCTTTTGGTAATCCTAGGAGAGGCAACTTGCATTCCCAAAGAATACATTTTCAATGCATTGTCCAATCCAACATTCTTTACAATAGCGTATTCACACAGCACCTTCAGATCAGGAACAGCATACACATCTGCAAGAACAATCAGTCGATCTGCTGACTCCTCAATTTCATCCACTTGGCCCGTATAAATGTAACGCACAAATTTTTCTGCTATATCATTTTCAGTATCTTGCATATCAATGATGCTTTCATTTTTGTCGTATGTGGAATTGTAAACAAGGGTTGCAAGTACAGAGCTCGTTTCTGCAAAACAAAATATTCTCGTTATTACATAAATAAAAATTACTTTAGCTAAAATATTTTAATATTCCTTTTATTGATATATCGTAGGGTTAATCCGTTAATAGCCCTACTTGCTAAAATAATTCTGTGTGCTTGAATTCCATAGGTAGAATTTTTTGTTTTGATGATCACATCGATGTATTTTTCATCGTCCATCAACTCGTGTAAGTTATGAGTAAAAGGAGGTCCTCCAGAGACGGTCTTCCGAACCTTCTTATTTGGATTATGAATGTCATTTGAGCATCTATCATCCACTTTATTTGATGGGTCAACAGATGTATAGTGTTTAATTGTAAAGACAAAGTCTGTAGCATCCGTAACAGTAGCCTCTGATAAAGTCCTAACAACATCAGTAATACCATTCCATTCAAAGGTGTAAGATGAACTCGATATTCTCTTAATCGGTAATGATGTTTCCTTTTCATCGATTATCACATTGCATAAAATTTCTATATTGTCAGATTTTCTATTTCTGTTCCCATTAGTATAAGTAGCAGTAAATGCAGCCTGCAATTTCAGGTATTTATTCTGATGTCCAGTATAATAAAGCGAGAAAACCCTAACCAAAAAATATTTAATTATGTATACATTTGTGTTGATTCCAACATCCAAACTACATAAAACTGGATAAAATTTCAATTGCAAATTCAACGTTTAATTTTCAATGTACATTAAATATGATTAACTTATAATTGTCAATTACCAATATCCATCAAAAGAATCATATCTGACTTCTGTAGATTTAATCTGCAAATCTTGATTGAACTTACTGGAGAAATTCATATAGTCCAAAAGTTGATCAATGTGCCATGTATATTGAAAAGAAGTTACTTTAAACGAAAGCTGGAAGAAATACGAAAATGCACCTTGTATTTAAAACGTAGAAAATTTGAAAATTAATGTGCATATGAACCGATATCTGCGATACCAATGCCTGTATATTATGACGTTTGAGTATAGGTACCTTTGTTTGAAAACATTTCCGTCTTATAGGAGTTGTAGTAACAGACAAGTTCGCTACATACGGATTGATTCCTTCTTCAGAATAATCTGGATTTTCATAATCCAGTTGTCCATGACAAAAACACAAACTCACTATCGACACAAGTAGAATTGGAAAGATGTAAAATTGCATGATGTTTGCACTTAAGATAATAATAAGTGGTACTATGTGAGACTCTTGCTATACAAATACTCTGTTTTGTGACAACTCTTATATAATATAATTTAAGCTGTTAAGTAGTTGTTAGGTATTTATTAATAATTCTCATCTACACTGTGGTAGATATTATGTGATACCAATTAGTTATTGGCATTAGTTGATGCTTCCGCTGTCTAAGAATAACTAAATGAGAATGACAAAGGGAAAATGTTCCATTAAAATACAAAATCCTGTGGACATAAGTACCTATTACATTGTAGTCCTTAACTTAACACTACATACACAGCATCGCTTGCTAACTTGTACAATATTTTCACTCCGAACATACAGGAGACGAGAAGAGAACATGGAGAAATTAATAGTACTGTTATACATTAGTTGTCATGCTTTTCTTTAACATGCATTGTTTTGATGTGATAGCATGCAGTCTCTGATACAGAATTTGTTATCTTAATTTCCAGACGTACTTTATAGTTATTGCTGTCGACTTATGTCATGTCATACGATGCTTCCATAAAAACGATTTCTCAGCCCTCGAAGAACATAAGAATACAAATAAAATTTAACGAGTTAAACGAAAAGATGCTGAGCTCACTGAGCTGACTGAATGTATTCGTGTATCTAGCATCTAAAAAATTTCGTATATAAGTATACTACATAAAAATATTTTTGGTTTAGTGCTACTGTAACTTGATGCTGGTGGGAACCGTCGTTACGAGATGATTATTTTGTACAGTGATTGATGACAAAGAAATATTACATGGATTACATAGTATATACCACTTCCCTTTGTGTACGAACTTGTAAATTCAATTATTTTACGATATTGAGACAGGAAATGTAGGTATCGGGTATCGAATTACTGTCAGTCAATAAGTGTTGAAAAAGCATTCTCACATGAAATAAATACATGAAAAAGAAAATGATTGTTAAATTTGATGATTCACTAACGTTTGGCACTAGCTTTATTAACTTACAGTGTGGTTAGATGAATTATTACAATTTGACATGCTATACTGTATTTATATCTATTGACTGGACATTTACATGCGTTAATTATGCACATTATATCTATCATTAGCATAGGTATAAAACAGACTGCATTTATCCTTTTCGACTCGACACGAGTAAGCAATAATTCAATAAAATAAATACTTAATAAATAGTGCACATTCAAAAATATTTTCTTTCCTTAACTTATCAAGCACGATTCATCCAGACATAAAATATGAACTAATCATTCGTAATTAATAAGCTACATTTCAAGTTGTGACTTTAGTTTGTGTGAAGAAGAATCAATAATAACATTACAATACGTCTTGTCATAATTGCTGTGGGCAATTTTAAGCTTTAAAATAGTAAGTGCATTGAAAATAATTATACTCCTACATAAGTGTTCTAGTATTCTCTATACAAGTACATACGTTAAAGTACCCATGCCTTCATGAAAAGAATTCAGGAAGATAATTAATCAGTCAAATAAACATTACTCTATGTATGTAACACATGTCGATTAAATTATGTACATTTGCCTACAACTAAAAATTGCTCTACTACTGTACTGGGTTTCGAATTCAAAGTTTCACTCTGTTGAACATAATGTATCGTTTCGCTGCACACAAAGCATGCAACTTTGTTAACACAAATAAAAATTCTATTGAAAAATACATGGTACACATTTACAGGCATATTTACACAAGAATTATACAAATATTAATATAAATAAGCACAATTTTACAACTGCTAACCGTAGAAGACTGAATCCATGAACATTTCACCTAATTTCAATATTTTGTTGTATAAAGTTAGCAGCAGAAAATCTGTTAGCCTTCCATAGGCACATAAATAATGTATCTATATTTTATACGTATTAAGTTACAAATTGCATACGACTTATGTTAATCATTATTCCTTTAGTTTATAAATCTATGGGTATAAATTTCTTCTACAGATGTACAGCTACTGTATCTTCTCCTAAAATATGTATATTGTCATAATCTGTAGGATGAGGATGTAGCGTTGCGTAAGCGTGAGAAAACTGTGGAGATTGTGGACGAGGAGGACTTAATTGCTGACTCATTTCCTCGTCTATACTTCCATTGGAATTGTCTTGCTCGCTTGCAACTTGCATCGTCAACTCCTGCTCTTCGTATGTCTTCAATTTACTAAAAATTACAAAAAACAAAATTTAGTATCATTATCATTTAGTACATTGGTAAGAAAAGTGACCTCATTATTTCAAAGATAATAATACGTAACAATAATAAAAATTTATTGGCTTATACAAAAGTATACTACGTAGCCTACTGACTTGTATCAGATTGATTCACAATGAAAAATGTACTGATAAGAATACATCGCATTACGTAGATGAATATCAATAAAGCAAACTGATAAAACAGAACATAATGTAGTGTTAAGTACATGTATATATGAACTTCTTATGTTATACTGCTGATGAATGTAGGTGTGGTGTGTGTCTCGACAAAAAAGAAAAGAAAACGCAGCACTGTGTCATGTAGTAGATTAGTAATTATTTGCCGTAATGGTGATTATATAGACTCATACACACAGAGCGGCACAGAAAGTAATTAAGTTCTCAAGTGTGTTTTACAACAGGATATATTGAAATGTCGGATATTTGCTAATATTTTTACTCAGGTCAAGGTCAACAAACAAAGATATTACCAAACCGAAATTGATCAAGACGGGAATTCTATGCTTAATGAATAATGAAGAAATCTTAATAATTTTCCGAACATTAAAGGTACTAATAACCAATGCTATATAATACTAGTCGTAACTAGTCACACTATCATTGCATGAAGAAAGTTTGCTTACAAATCAAATGAGAAAATTTCCCACGACCAATTTCTTTTGTACTTAATCAATCCTCGTATAGAAAGTATTTATTATGACTCGAGTATTCTTTGCACCGTGCCAGACCAGAGTAAGAACATTATTATTATTTCATACTTTCATTAACAGTAAAATATGGTTGTGCATTTGCAATAATAATAATAATACTTAATAATGACATAATAGTAGTATACAAATGTGTCTGAATGATTTGTTGAGATTATTGCTTCATGAAAAAATACATTTCTTATGTGTGTGTGTGCTACTTGTTTGTTGTATACACAGGTTTGCTTTATAGTTTGGCAATTCAAGAACGTTATTGTTAAATAAAATATCTCCCTACATTATTTCTTTCCTATACAAAAGTTACATTGTCATAAATGTATACATGTACTTCTAAATCACAGTCATGTCCTATTCAGACCCCTCTTTCCAAAATCAGATTATTACAATGTGATTTACATGATAGAATTTGGTATCTTGCAGTAATACTATAAAAAAATATAAGTTATTGGTAGGATAAGCCCTTCTTAACATTACTAGTTGGTTAACTTAAGGGAACCCGACACAGTGGAAGGTGTTCCGGGTAAGAAATATTTTTTCTGGACAAATATCTTTTGCGGAGGAGAGAATGTGCTCATATCATAATTTTTCATTTGACCAAATCTGAAATTAGACAGAGATAATGTTGTAGTGGTTGTTGTAGTTTGTGTTGGTACTAACTGGTCAATCCAAAGAGGATTATCTGTCGCCATATCCTCAATCATGTCGCCTCCTTGTTGCCTAGAAATAATAGGCGTTCCAGGAATACTTCCATGAGGATGTAACGGATATTTCATTCCATGACCCATAATATTACTGTGTTTTTCACTTTCGTCCCTTTAAAAGCAACAAATGTACGAATGTCAATTACAAAATTTGGATTTTCAAGCCTGGAGATAAAATTGAGTTAATCATTATCTTACTTTCCGTACATTCTATTAAGACAGCAACACACAGCTAGAATAGCAGCTAGACCCATGCAAAGCAGAGCAACCAACGCGATTAAACCGGCAAATGCCGTGTCGAATGTTTCCCTGCTGTTGAAAAAGTATTCGCCTTCGTTTTCTTTGGAAGCGACCGCAGGAACAGCGCTGTACAATTCAATGGGAGACTCGGCTTTACGGAGTTTGTCATGACCCAAGTCGAGTGTTTGGAGAAATTGGCCTACAGGCACAATCTGAGACGATTTCTTGTCGACTGCCGTAACATAGACATCACTCCTACAAAAAACGTCATAACATGCAATTTACGGTAATAAATATTTTATCGAATATGAGTTTGAATTGAAGAAGCAAAGAAAACTCACCATTCTTTATTTACACTTAAGTCTTCCATCACATGGGGAGTGATTTTATTTATCAAAACTAAGTTGGAAGTAATGTTGGTAAGAACATCGATGAGAACTTCTTTGAGCATTGTTTTGGGAGGGGATTTGATAGTCAAAACAGTCTCTTGGTTACTTTCTACAACCCAAACCTGGATTTGAGTTGTGTCCGAATGGTAAGGAGGAATTGTTTCTTTAACTCCAACTTTGACAAGGAAACGATTATTTCCTCCAGCATATTGACGCATGGCTGTGGATGAAATCGTTAATCTTCCTGTAGTAGGATCGATTCTGAAAGGAGATGGAACAACGGAACCTCCTGATTTGAATTCGTCAAGAATTAAGTTAGCTCCAATAAGGGAATATTGCACGGGACTTGATGAATCCACATCCACACTATCAAACGTTAAGATTTCACGCCCAGGCTCAGCATCAGAATTGATTCCGGCGAAATATTGTTTTTGAGGGAAATGAGGACCATTGTCGTTTTCATCCATTATAGTGATGTTGACAGAAACTATTGATAAGTTGTCTCTGTAATCTTCTGGATTCATGATTTCAGATGATTTCTATACAGTTAAAGTAAATTAAAGGTCTTTATGCAAACTAGTAGTTTGAGACTAACAATAAAATGATGTTTACACCATAATTGACGAAGGCAACCTATCTGAAGTAATCAATGTACAGCAATTAAATAAATTATGGCAATATTTTTTGCAACGCTCATATAGAAAACTTACGCTTATTAACGGAGATGAGGAAGCTCTAATGTACAAGTGGTATGACTCAATTCTTTCCCTATCCAGTACAGCATTAGAATGAATCATTCCGGTTTTAATATCCACGCGGATGTCATCGTTGAAATATCTGTTTTTCTCATCCGACACCAAAAAGTAGAAGATTTGAGCATTTTTATTGTCATCCTCATCAATAGCCTTGACTTGACCTGTAGTTAAGGATAAATATTATAAACACACGTACTACAGCTTGACAATTTGATAGCTTATTCAATATTCTGCAATGTAAATCATTACCGATGAAAGTATTTTCCAAAGAATTTTCTTTAATCGAAAATGAATAGTGACGTTTCTCAAATCTAGGTTTGTGGTCATCAATATCTTCAACTTCGATCGTTAAAACTTGTTGAGTTGAGGTTGAAACGGGTTTTCCACCGTCTTTCGCCACTACCACCAACTATATAGCAATACAAAATATGTTTTTTTGCTAAGTAAATGATTTCAGTAATAAGAGATTTTAGATGGTTCCAAGAAACTTACGTCATATTTATTCATTTCTTCTCGATCTAGAGGTCGAATTTGAAAAATTCTTCCCGATTCAGTTTCTACTCTGAATTGATCTGTTTCTGTAACAAGCTCATCCCCTTCTTTAAAGTAAAAAGACATTTTCCCTGCCTCCCCTTCATCTGGATCAAAAGCCAAGAGTTGTCCTAAGACTTTCGTGTAGTCTCCTTGAGCAAACTTTTCAGTCTCATTTAAATCCGACTGCGAATTAACATTGAATTCAGTTAGTCATAAGGTTAAATCGAATCATTCTTATATCTCAGGATGATTTTTCGTTTAAAATTAATTTTTACCTCTCTAGCAATAAGAGTGGAATTAATTTTGTTTGGGAATAGAAATTCAGGTTTCTTAAAATTTCCTGGAAGAACTTTGATGGCAACTCCTGCACGATCATAATGGTCTGTCGCTTGGCCATCCATTCGGTCCGTAATTTCCACGACAATATTAAACTCGCCTGATTTTTCGTATGCTTGAGCAGCTCTAACTATACCATCCTTTGGATCAACCTCGAAAACATCTGCAACGAAACATTAAATTATCAATCTCAAAGTATTATTGTGATTCAATAATCTAAACAAATATTATATTACAGAAATTACTCAGATGAAATTTATTATCACTTACCGTCCAAATTTCCTGAAATAATTTTATAATGCATATCTTCCGTCTCAGGCAAATCTCCGCCATTCGCGGACACTTTTATGATTTCTTGTTTTGCTCTTAAAGGAGCATGAATTACGATCTCGTAGTTCTTTTGCTCAAAGTGAGGCCTGGAAAATGACGGCATGTAAGAACGGGCAATTAGCACAGAAAGTAGTTTATAGACAGATTAGTTGCAAATAAACATTAGTTGGAACTAGTGAATTAAAAGTGGCTCAAATACGTACCAAATATCATTTGTGTCCTTAACAAATATTTTTAGGCTGCTGTAACCAGTTCTTTGCCCATCCATTGCCTTTAGACCTAATGTTATGTAAGGTGTTGACAAAGCTTCTCGGTCAATCAAATCTGTTCCTTCCTTTGTGACATAAACCCCTCCAAGGCGATCAATCCTAAAAGCTGCTGAAAATTCAGATGATTCAAGGCCATAAGAAACAACATCCCCGTCTAAATCTGCTGCATACACGTTTGTGACTAGAGTTCCTTCCGCTGGATGCTCGTCCAAGTCTACTAAATACTCAGTCTACAGAAAATTACAGATGGATCAGTTTGTTGCACGCTTATAGAGAAAATGATTTCCTTATGTCCGATATCTGCAGTCGTAATATACCTGGTTGAAAGTTGGGTCTTGGTCGTTAATATTAATGAGCTGAACCATGACCGTAGCGGTAGAAGACAGTTGTGGTACTCCGCTGTCCACGGCAACAACGGTAAGATTATACATCGGCTTCTCTTCATAGTCCAATCTGCCAGCCACTTTGATGTCCCCTGTTTTGTTATCAATGCTGAAATATTTAGATCCTTGTTGAATAAAGTAATTAGAAATTTGTCCTCCTTCGGGATCCTCTGCTTCCATGGATAAAATTGTTGTTCCGGGTGGAAGCTCTTCAAATGTTTCAACTTCCATATCTTCTACTTTGGGTGGCATGTCATTGACTGAAACATTACAAATAATTTTTGAAATTTCTTTTCAAATATTTGCATTCTTAAGTTTTTAGTAGTAGTATGTGTACATAAACAAGTAATATACCTTCAAAAATGGTTAGCATTAATGAGCCAAAGTACATAGCTCCGGGTTTCGATTTTTCAGATGTAACTTTAATGGTGAAGTTAACGGCAGTAATAATCTCTCTTTTTAACTCTGCTGCAACGATGACACTGCCGTATTTATCAATGCTAAACCAGTTCTATATAAAATGTAATGATATTGTTCAAATTATTGTAAGACACATTTGTTTACAAATGTATGCATGAACATAACTTTATTACATAAATTTGTCAAAATCTCACCTTAATCAACCCGATGTTTCTAACTACTTTATTGTCCACATCTCTGGCTTCAATCGGTTCTACGAATTCAAACTGTAAATCTAATTTCTCTTTCTTGAGATGAAGTTCTTCAGCATTAGTTGTAATTTGCGTTACAACATTTCCAATTGCGGCTGACTCGGATACTTGAGCCCTTTGACTTTCAGGCTGAATTTTGGGAAGAGGTACGTAAACATCGCCAACCTTTAAATGAAGTGTTGTGCTGGTTCTCATTGAGGGTTCTCCTTCGTCGTAGGCTGTTACGACCAAGTCGTACTGTGGCACAATTTCATTGTCCAGATCTTTTACGAGCATAATTTCTCCGGTGTCTTCATCGATTTCAAAAACGCCATAACCCCCTTTGTCGATTGCATAGTGCACAATACCGTTTTTGGCGAGATCTGCGTCGGTAGCATTCACTTTCATGACAATGGTTCCCAATTCCATATCTTCTGGTATCGTTATTATACGATTTTCTAATGTTTCTTCAGTAAATGCTAAAAAATAAAAATTCCCGTCAGTATAAACAAAATTGTTATTTCTATTTGAATTCTTTAGTTTATAAGATGATTTACCTGGATGGTTGTTGTTAATATCCGTAACATTTATGTTTACGGGAGCGACAGATTTGAAAGTGCCATCTGAGGCTTCAACAAGGAATGAATATACTCCGGGTGGAAGGGTTTTAGTTTTTATAAGGATTTCTGCTGAGTTTTCGTCTATTTTAAAGTAGGTTTGAGCCGGTTCTAATATTCTGTACGATAAAACTGCAGTTTTATCCACATCTTTTGCTTTGATAAAAAATCTCGGTTCGAATTGTTTAGAATCTTCTTGAATGATCCGATTAAATTCTTTGTCGAAGTAAGGAGGATTGTCGTTGCTGTCCAAAATGATAATTTGAAGCGGAACGATGGAATGAATGAATCCGTCCATTTTGAACATATCACTTGCCTAATGTACATTATTTAAAATTAGGCAATTGTTGCAGAATTCATGAATGATTCATTAACTAAAGAAATGGGCATTTCTATGGCTTACCATGTAAAGCAAATCAAAAGTCTTTTGCGTTTCGTAATCCAAACAGTTATGCAATATTGTTGCATTAGGATTTGGATTAATATTGGGACACTCAGCTACAAAAATTTCCCCTGTACTCGAATTAATTGAAAATCTGTGAGAATATACAAACAAATTAGTCTACACTCATTGACGCAACATTTGACTCTTTCATTAAAAATCTTTGAATACTAGCATTACTTTTTATTTCCCGAGCCCACTAGCTGGTACACTATTCCATCATTTCCATATTCTTTAGAATCCGGGTCATGTGCAGTTATTGTTCCTATTTTAGACCCTGGAGTTGCAGATTCTGACACAGTTAGTGTATACACCTCTTTATCGAATTTCGGTCTAAAAATTGGAAAAACATCGAGTTTATGTGCACATTGGGATTTTGGGATCAATATGTTTACTATTTATAACCACATAAGAAAATACTCATTTCAATGACCTTACCGGTTATCATTACTATCAACAACGTTAACAACAACGGTGCTTGTACTGAAAAGCTCAGGTTCATCTGTATTCTTCGCAATAACCTACAAAAAATGACTCGAAAGTTAAATGCATTCTTTCACTAAACCGTGATCGTCATTTTTTCTTGAATCATGAAAATCACTTTAATGACTTAAATGGATCACACGAAATGAATTAACCAGGTATCACACACAATGCAGTTTGTACGTACCAAGACTAAAAACTTTCGCTCGTTAGGGTTCTCGAAGTCAAAAGCTTTCTTAACACGAATAACAGGTCGAACACTTCCACTGGCAAACTTTGGTTGAATATCAAAATAATCTGATAAACTCCCATCAATCGTCAGCACGAAGTCAGCAAAAGTTCCCTACAATAAATGCATAATTGTGTAAACGAGATAAACTGAGAGTAATAGCTTTAGGTGGCATCACATGGCAAAGCATTAAGGGTATACTTACCGTATCTTCATCCGTAATAATCATATTTAGATCTGAAAGAGGGGTCCCTATTTGCGTGTTTTCATTAATTTCTGTTATATATTCCTTTTTATTGAACTGTAAAACAGAAAAATCGTTCTGTTAGAATTGGTGTACACATATCTACGATCATTTTGCTTGTATGCTCATTTAATACCCATGAACGTTAATTTTGCAATTTACTACTTTCTAAATCTCATAAAATTGCACATACCTTAGGAGCGAAATCATTGACATCATCAATCAAAATGGTCATATTCATACTGGATTGAAGAACATCGATATCGGCTTGTGAAGAAACTTCATCACTTTTTGGGATTTCCTGAGCTTTGACTTCAATTGTGAGTAAACTTCCCAACGTTTCTCGGTCCAGAGGACGTGTCGTTGTTAAATATCCTGTCTTAGAGTCCAATTGAAAAACTTCTCCTGGATCTATTGCATACAGTATAAAGATCTCAAATCCACTTTTTATATGAAATTCTCATATGTAATGCAAAATATGATTTAATATTTGTTTGTATAAAGTCATGGTTTGGTGGTTTAATGAATGAAATGGTTTTAAGTATCAAGTGAAATTGCGTACTGGACGTAAGACTCAATTTAACATCTCTTGGTTTCCCCGAATCCCCATCTCGAGCTTGAATGACCATAACTAGAGATCCCACCGGAGCATCTTCCATTATTCTGCCGGACATTGCTCCCGTAAATATCGGAGGAGTGTTTTGAATGTCTTTGATGCGTATGAGTACTCCTGCTGTGCTCAAATGCTCTCCATCCTACATAAAGTGGCAAATATAGTTCAGATTCAAATTAAGATCTCTAAATCATCCATGCAAATATCTTCTACATCCTGTATAGACCACCTACACCAGAAAATGGAATTCAAACTAAATAGCTACGTTCGAGGAAGAACATTAAGATCTGTCTGACAGAGATCTTATCCTCAAGATATACCTGATTCGGGTAATACTTCAACCACAAAACGCAAATCTCTCTCTCTAATAGGTAATTCATATTAATGTCAACATCTTTACGCTAAATAATTAGACTTCCATATTAAGTTACATTAAAAGATTTCTAGTTTCGTAAAGATCAATAAGTCCACAGTCCACATGTATAAAAACACATGAAAAGAGCCGTTAGATTAGATTGCATGTAATCTCGAACATGCTGAATTTCTTTTTACACTATGCGCGTGCAGGGTGTAATTCATATAGAGCTAAATTAAAGCACAGCATTTTTACATCTGTTAGCAATTAATTTCCTCTGTCATGTTCTAAATGAGTAAAATGTTCTACAAACGAAGCATACTGTACTCAACATCTTATTCATCAATTGCAAGTTTATAAGTTGATATTGTAGTTTGTAGTTCAACACTTACATTTTAACATTACAATAAACACCTTAATATTCAGACTTTGACTTGAAAGAGTAAAACCTAGCAAACATTTTATACCCAAGACTTTAAGAATAGATCACCTACAGTTTGTAATATTCAAGTATTGTTATTTTTTGGTAAAAGTTGAAACAGACTGTAAAAATCTAGCAATTAGCTTAAAAAACTAATAAGTAAAAACTTCTAATACATTGGTAGCTAGGCCGAGTGAGAACCTACTTCATGACTTAATTGCTAGTGGCAGGTAGGCAAGGCGTGTATTGCTTTGTATAGCTCTAATAGCTAAAGATGTAATCAGCAAACAAAATAAACCGTGACATCTTAAAGGTTATAAAGATATAGCCATTTTAACTATTAAAATAAATCTTCTGCAGATTACAATTGTACTTTTCTAAGTGCATTACGCTATTCACTCTATGTAATAGTAATAATATATCACTTGCAAAATACTACAAGCTACACATAGAATCGTGTGTTTGGGAATCATTAGTGTTTACTTAGGATCTTTATATATATCATGCGAATCTCTTTGTGTCTTTCTTTCTCTTACACAGAGATAAAGACATTTATATAAGTAAAATAACACTAACGTTATCCATGGCAGATAACTGTGTTATTATTATGTTGGAGGTGCAATTTAATAAGTGTATCTTTTTCATTCTTATTATGTAGTCTAGCGTTGGAATTGTTATTATTATGTTCACTCACACTAATAATTGTTCATCACGCTTTTTATTGATGATCAATAATAATAGTTCAGACACATATTACGCTATTACTATATGTAGTGCATTCATAAAGTGGTGCTACTATATAATATATAGACATAAAAGAACACCCTTGATTATAGCACCAAAGCATTAAATGAAGAAAAAAATGATATTAGGATTACATCAACTTCTATCTAGAATCTTACCTATAGCTGTGTATGACCTAACAAAACTAATAAACGTGTAACCGTCTTGTCTTGGCATGCCTTACTAATAGAACTAGTGGATACTTGATGTGAATAAAAATCTAACAGTTTACAATTGTGGTAGTGCTCTCACATTTTTAGCTTTGCTTTTGCTGTTGTGTGTCTGAGAAGTAAACATCAGTGAAGAAGAAGAAGCAATAAAAAGCAAAACCATGGAGAAGGCTCGACCATAGGAGCAAATGCAGCACACATAAATATAAATAATACACGAACCAAGGTACCTTTTCTAAATATTCTTACATAAGCAATATGCGAATGATATTTTATCAAGAATGATTTATACATGCATACACGAAGGGTAGTTATCAAAATGATTAAGTGCACTGAATTAAGCATGCTCTCGTGGCATTATATGCAATTACCCAACGTTTATGTGCCAAATGAATATCATTTGTGTATCTTTGAGAAAGAAGAAATGCAATTACAATCATTTAAAATACAAGAGTGTGAAAACTCTAAGAGTGTCTTCATTATGGTTTTAGAAAATCTTTGTGCAATGTACACATGCATGTAAACATTGAGGTGAGCGCTAGAATTACAACTAAGTTTCTAGAACTACTTATTATGTATGACTTAATTTCGTTACATTTTACCTTTGTACTTTAGGGTATAAGGTACACTACATATATTATATGTATCTGTGTTGATATTGTTAAGTTTTCTAGACTAAGAAGTCAACTCGATCTCATTTCGTAAGCGTGAGAGACATTTTTCTCTTCTTTGATTTGATTGTGTCTGTGTTTATGTTTATAGCTGACGTGCGTGCGAGCTGTTTTTGTAATAGTAATTACTAAACATCTAACAAGACACGAGAAGTGTATTTATGTAAGCTAACTGCTTGTGTACGTGTGGCTTACTCTTATTAACTTTTATTTATACACTGCCACAAGGAATACAAATACTTACATGTACATGTGATGGTGTAAACAGATTTAACTTCTACAATGCCTTTATCTTTGTCTTAACCTAAACTAATGCTCCATACACCATTTATGTAGTACTTATTACACCCAGTCACATGTTATAGGTATCAGATTACGTGTACTAGTACACCTAGCTAGGTGTATAATTATGTAGGCATACCAATATAATGAAAATGAATACAAAATGAAGACGTTTCTTGGTACATTCAATGAGTAAAGTGCATCAAGTGTAATTTATATGCTGAATGACTACGATTGTAATGCAGCATTGTTAAAATTCCACGTTTTGAGGTGTGGGCAAAGCAAGGGTGTAGAAAATGCATGAAAAATTGGAAATTAGATGCTACACAATTACCTACTTAATGTAAGATACTTAATGTACGATAAGCAAGTTGGGTGAAGATGTAAATGTGGAGTAAAACTGAGGCTTGATAAGTAAGTAGATAGATGAATAGTTAAAAATCCTAGTGTTGGGTTGAGTTTTGTAAAATTGTAAATGTGTGTGCACATTTTTACTTACACTGGCAGCCAAGATGAACTGATACAGTGAACGCTTGTTATAGTCTAATTTCTTCCCCAGTCTCATCTCCGCCTTCAGAACTCCGGCCGTGGCTTCTGTAACTTCAATTGGGAACATCTCACAAGCTTCAGGAGACTGTAAGAACAGAAAGTTTACACATCTCATTAGATTTAAGCTACAAATTTTTACACGCGTTTACATTACTAAAACAAAACCAATTAAAGCGTTTAACGAGGGAATAACACGCATAAAATGTTGTCACAATCAATCTCGCATTTATTACACATACCATTCATTACCTAGGATTTAATCTATTCCAGTTCAGATAGTCAAAAACAACATATATACACGTATGTGGTGTATAATACTAATAATAGGTACACTAATATCATTATTATAGAAAAATGTAACTGCTAACAATCCAAAAATGAAGAGTTGTTCATTAAGGATTACCCGTAACCGTTCATTCGGAAAAGTTAAGACCTCAATGTGCGTTTATTGCAGAATTATTAATAACACGCACTAGCATTAAGATTATCATGAAAAAGAAACTAGATTAATTGGACTAAGTAATTAAATCGCACATTATCATTTAAGGAGATTAATGGAATAACTTTTGTAACTATCAGTTGATAGAAAAATTAGACCATCTTTAGACACAAGGGCTTCAATTAAAAACACCTTTGGTTAAACCATGCATGTAGTTAGTATAATAGGCGTAAAAAATCATGAAGTTATTACAAGGAATTCTAAACACCACCTTTTTTCTCCCCATTTAGTACTTGCTAATTTTTGCCGTAATAATAATATTATTCTCCGTGTGTTTTTTGCATTTGCAGGAGCAAAGCAAGGAACGTGGTCAAGAATCGTTAACGTTCTTTTTCTGCAGCATCGTTTAATTTGTAATGCATTAGTGCAAATACTGCATATAAACGCACAAACGTACATTACTATACAACTACCTACTATATAATCCACATTATCTGCGCTACACATATGCACATTAAGTGTACAACTCTGTAAGTATTGTATGTATGGGTGAATTTAATAAATGTGAATCGAATCCTGCATCAAATTTTTTCATTTAAGTTGTTCAAGATAGTACAGAGTCTAAGTAAAACGAAGATTTTACTTTGCGTAGTATCATCTTCATCCATTAAACTCATAAAAGTGTCTGTATATGACTTGATGCGGAGTGTAATTAGCGATCCTATCTGAAAATAACCACTCAACTTGAGAAGACCTAGAAAATGCACTTGATTGCAAATGCAGGCTACATACAACGACTGAACTATTCGCCAACAATAAACTTGCCTCAATCTGTACAAAGAGCCCAATTATTCCACTACAATACAATTCAGACATCACAGTGTGGTACTACAGCACTGGCACTACTGGTAGGTATTTATAGGAGAGTTCCTCTATTCCATCGAAAAGCCAACAATGGTCATTAGGCCAAGAGGCGCTTTGTTATCTGTTGAACTGAACTTGGCCAAAAAAGGGCCAACTATTAACTATACTTAAATTGGAATTTATAAATCAACTTCGACTTTTACATGCATACCTCTAATAGAAAATGTATACACATAGAAACATCAGTTATTCATTCACGAAGAGAAAATGTGCAATCTTGATAGTAATGAGTTAAAAATAACGACTACCGTGAAAAGCAAATGTCTCTCTAAGTAAAAAAAAGTGCAAACGGATACACTGAAAAAATGTATGTACATGTATTATTATACATTACAGAGAATAGGTAGATAGAAATAGATATACATGGACCTCATGTGCTTTGCAATATCTCATCTTGTTTTAATCTCAAACAAGAGCACTCTTTTTTTGAAACTGACTACTACTGAGTTTTGAGACACGTTGCTTTTGAATTGGAAGAGAACCTCACCTTAAATTCCTAATTAAAGTCGACAAAAGATTTTCATCATCATTAGAAACAATTGTGCCCTCTAATCTTCCTGCACTTTTGAAATTACAGCAAACTAAACTACTACTATTCTTATTCTTTCCCTTTGAGTTATTCTTCTGATAAGTTGCTATCTTGTTATTTCTAAATAAAAGATTTTCATGAATGAGTCGCACAGTAGAACATTCATAGTATATTGTTAGCTTTAAAAGGATCTGCAATTCTTCTATTGTGTAATTCTCAACAGGAGATAGTACAATACAAAAAACTTGATTTATAACAATCGGATACGACAGGATTGGCCTGGACTCTTTAAATCAAAGTAGATTGTAGTAGTAGCTCTACAGAAGGAAGGACTGTGATATAAGTGTTAAATCTACCCCTTTATGTCCTACACAGATACAATACAGATATTACATGCACTTCGAATATGTAAGTTCTAAATAAGAGAGCTATTTTATGCTTTGTAAAGCTTTAGCAGTTACACAAATCATGAACAGTCTAAAACTACTTGATGTGTAATGATTTACATGGTAAGTGTCTATAGGTAGTCTACCTAATTTATTTTATATTTTTTATAAGGACACACTAACAACTAAGAAAATTAGTCAAATTCAGCACAACTCTACATACTGCTGAAATATTATTAGTAGTTTGTACTTGTATGTGCAATGCACATGTACAACTGTGTTATGCTGTGTGTATTAATAAGTTATATACACAGAGATTTTGGGTAGGCATACCTATACACGGTTTCATTTTGTCCTTTTGTGCCAATCGTCGTGAATTGAGGCTTTAAAGTAGTTGTAGAGTACAAGAGGAATTTTTATTGCTTTGCCTTGGTACATATACAGAAGTAGGTAGAGGATTGGTGTGGAGAACTTCATCGTACAAGAAATAATGTGAAGAAAAAGAAAGAAAACTCATCGAGGGTGGATGGATTGAATGTTCGTTTGATTCTGCTTTGTTTGCCAGACTAAGACAAGTTTTTGTCATGAAAATTCGTACTTACATTCAACATTACGTATTGCATTGTTGCATGCAACAAGATGACCGAAAGATGACCTACTTCTTCCACTCTTCAAGACTCTTCGCATGTATACCTACCTTGTGTATACCAAACAACTTATCACGTGGATTATTACCAGCCTTAGTCTATCAGAAGTACTGTATCTGCACTCATATTATATGTAGGTACTCATAAAGTAATAAATTTTATACCAAGATCATGATTTTCATGCTGGGCTTTCCTTGTTACAGTTTTACTACCAGATTCTAGTACTAGATAGGGAAACCTCAATGATATTTCCATACCTTCATTCAACGATCCACAAAATGTAATGTGGTGATGATATGGCTGTATCTGTATCATATGCTATGTGTATATGCACACTACTTTTCTACAAATTACAAGCACATACGAGAAACCGAGATATACCTTTGTTTGCGTATGCAATTAAATAAAAGTAAGGGTATGAAATAACATGCAAGAACTTCCTTAATTCAATCTTGGGGTTTGCGAGATTGGTTGTAAATGTAGGTAGTGGTGCCATTTTATATTTAAGGTTGAAAATGTGAAAGCTGAAGAAAACAGTTGTCAAGTTGATTTACCTGAACAGACGCAGTGCAGTTCAAACTGAGAGTGATTCCCGTTAAATCTGGATCTTGTAAATCAATTTGAAGAACCAGAGTTCCTACTTTTGTGTCTTCTATCAGTTCAATTGATTCATACGAACTCTGCAAAAATAAATGCATGATCTCAGTTAGCATTAGCATACATAAACCTATATTTCTCATATTTATTTCACAAACAAATAAATTATTCATACATTCATAAATAGATTTAAAATATTATTGTTGAAAAATCATTCATGCCCATGCAGCAAGTGTATTAAACCTGCATAATAATCTGAAATTTTTAGTTACAATCACACGGATTACTGTTAGAATGCTATAAGTAGGTACCTTATTTAAAAATTCAGGATGTCTATCGTTGATATCACTGATGGTAATTGTGCTCATCCCTGTTACGAAATTTTCAGGCTTTCCTGCAAAAGGTCCATCAACTACACTTAAAGTGACTTTTATCCGGTCTCCTCCAGGAATCTGTAAACATAAAGAATTAATTAGAAAATTTTAAGCAAATTCAGTGTTTTTATAGGGTCATATATTATCCTTAATGAATTGCCCTTAGCACCTAATTAATATAATATAAAATAATTTAATATGATGAAAACATTTTCGAATAGTCTTAGAATCTCAATATACAAAATGTTTTTTTCATTCAATAAGTTTTATAAACTCTTCATAGACAAAGTAAGTAGTACAAATATCTATACAGCCAATTTGTGTTGTAAAGAAGGATAAGGATATTATGGAAGTGTTACAGTCAGATATGACAGTATTATGACCTATCTTAACAAATGTGAGGTGGTCTTACATTTACCTGGAATGGATACATGAAGATTTTTTATCGTTATTGTTCGACATTAATAAATAAGGCATAGACCATTGTATTTAATAATAATGCTACATATCTTCACTTATGGATAAATTGCAATTTTGATTTGACAAATCTATACTATACATGAGCAAAAAATATGTATGTTAATTGTATGCCGTGACGAGACGATCATCATCAGTCATCTTTCACTAACCGTTTTTGTGCAAGAGCTACTCAGGTACTTGTATCAGCTTCTTGTGCTTAAACGACTATTGTATAGACAACAGTATGACTGCGTACTATAGTCGTTTAAGGTGTGGAGAAAAACACTTTGAGCCACTCTCTTTCTACACTTGACATTGTTCATCCAAGTAGTAATTAATTATTTTGCATACAATGATTGCCTGCAACCAGAAACAGTGACTGATTGCGTGACGTAATTAAGGCTAAAGTCTTCCACTTCCTTTAAATTTTGGGACAGATTAATTACATGCAATATATATGACAATATAGCAACTCATAGATACGTGTTATCATAAGAATTCATTCGACACATCTTTTTGGCACAATTTGGACACAAAAACTTTCTAACAAATTGTAAAACCTAACGTTTGGTTTCTTATGGTTTAAGTACCTACATCCGAAGTTAAAACTAACTCATACTTTTCAAATCTTGCAATTGTTTCTTTTTATTTTATTTTTATTTATTGGTCAATAAAGCTCCTCTCGAGCTATTAGCCCATGGAGCCAAGTAGACAGAAATTATTATTAATTAATTCTGCAATTGTTTGTTATAAAGACTGAACAGGAAATTTGATAGCGCATTGATTAAATTAACAGTTGGGATAATCAGATCATCGGGTACCAAGATGTTGTAACTTTGATTGATTCAATTTTAACTCTTTACTTAAAAACATTTTTACATAATTATGTAAAAATCGTAAGTTGATGTATGATTTTGTAACAATTTTCTAAGAACATGAATTTGTCAGTAATGCATTTTGATAAGCCTTTTATCACACAGCCGATGTCAAGTTAATATTAACCTTATCTCATGTCACAAAGTCCGTGTGACAGCACTGTACATACATAGTATTGTTTACATTTGTTTGTTCCCAAATTAATAGAATCTAATGGATGAGTAATATTTTCATTTATCGTGAATTTTTGTGAGATAACTTTTAGTAACATTGTACATAATTCTTTTTATCTATTCGTTAACATTTAAATGCCAAGCTATGTAGCTATGTCATAATAACATTTGTTACAGACAAAAGGTTCATGATTGACAGCTATTCCGTGTGGAGCCATCAATGTATAAAATATATAGAATTCATATTATGTGATTTTTAATGTTTGCGAAATGCACCAAGGTACTATGTTATATAAGGGAGTCATACTAACTTGGACCAATTTACCAGAGGTTTGTTAAGAATTTATTTGCATGTGTTTACTTATTTAGTATTGTAGCATATAAAATATGTTACACTCTTGTAACAATAGGTAAGATATTCCTGTCACAATTTACCTTGCTTACTTAAATGAAAACGAATAGAGAAATATATTTCTGTGTGTAAGTTTCAAGGAGGAAACACTTCCAGATAAAACGCTTAACTATATTCTGAAACTTGAAACTCCTTATCTACATTCTGTCCCTTTTAAGATAAACGTTCCTTAATAGAACATGTATGTAGCCAATAGCTAGGCCGTGTGAGGATATTTATATTCTTGAAAAGTAACCATGTCATGTAAACAAAGTGTATATACATCTGTATATCAGTAGTAACATAATGCATATAGTTTTCTAAGGCTTTTATTTTTTATAAGTAACTAACACAAAACAAAAGCTTAGTTTGCGTCTCCATGCACAGGAAAAGTAATTATGTGAATGTTAATAATGTATTCCTGTCCTGACTATGTTGTAGTCCATTCCATAGTCCATACGGCAAATAAGCTGGCGCAATGCAATGCCGTGGATGAAACTGAACCTGAGTTTCAGAGTGAAGAAATTTACCTTGTATATATTCTTGCTGATGTTAGCACATAACAAAGTAGGCATATTATAAGTTCAACAAGTTTTCTACACATGAATGCATGCAACGAGCTTCTCATATCGACTAACACAACTCAAGTCAAAAGTCAACCCATGTGTCGACGACTACTTTCGTAGAAAAATCAGCCATTATTGCGTTATTGTGTGTCTGTGGTAAGACGATGATGCTTGTGATGGTGTGTTGTGTATTTGTATATACCTACGTAAAACAGTCGTACACAATAATATTTAGTACTACACTACGCAATACTAACAATAAGCCTTACTCATATTAGTCATAGTCATTGCATTATCTGTACATTAGAGAATACCTCTATGCATCTAATGTGCGTAGGTATGGTACTATGCCATGGTTTCATTGCTACTTGTACTTGTATCTATATATACGTATCAACAACCTTAGTTCTCTTTATAAGGACATATCATTTTTATCTCCACTCTGCAAACTCAAACCTCAATAGGCTGTATGTGCCATGCCTGCAACATTTCCGTGTGTAAGCAGCTTTGTGTATTATTCGATTTCTATTCACATTCACTTTACAATTACCACAGAACAGACTCATGTTGTTGCGAAGTTGCGATATTGCATTCATTTTCCTGTGTGTGGCTTGAACTTTAGTTGTGAAGAAGAATTACTTTAGTTTTCGTGATCTTTTTTGCTTCAAGTTCCTCTGATTACTCTCATTAATTTCAAATCGTTTGTTTGTGGGCTCATCTCAAAGGAAACCTCAAACTTACAGACATGCGTTGTATAATATTATCGTAAGGAAATTCCTTTGATTTTGTATCGTTTTTTTCGTTTCAAATTGCTTTGCAACGGTAAACAATAGAGTAAATAAGCACAGATACTCAATTACTTCCTTTGTATTTCATGGACAATTGAGTTATTTGAAGGTATCTCACCTTTATACCTTTGTTTAAATGCAATTTTTGTAATTTTGTATATGTATACTTTTACAGGATGAGTGTGAGTGCTAATCCAATTAACGGACGTCTCAGAGGGAAAATAAAGGTGTCAGGCATCACTGAAGACTTGGGATTTACTACAAAGTTTCCTGATGCCGTCACAAAATTTGACAACTGTGATTCTTTGCATGACATTATGCCTATTGTAACCAAAATAATTAATTTCTTGGACGAACATGGATATAAACTCACTTCAACCAATACGCTCTCTGGCTATACTAATGGAGAGTGTTTTATGATTTGGAATTTGTGCATTCCTTAGTGTATTCGTCTGTCTACATAAATTACTTACAACCATTTCTGTTTATAAAGGATAATCACTGATTTTATACCAATATAATTGTATGATGTGCTTAGAAAGACAATCATTATGTGTAATATTATTCCTAACACCTACGTAGATAAGTACTCGCCTGCAGCTGTTAAAAATTGTTGTACTCCCACCATATTATGATACTTTGATACTAGACTAAAATATGTATGTGGGAACTATTAAAATAACATTTTGATACTATTCAGTGTGTATGTTGTGTTTTTGTTAGTTTGGTTCACATGAATTAACATATATATTTTTATGCTATGACTCACACATGTTCTAAATACAATCTGATCATATATAAATAATTTTGCATGATCTTACCTCTCTGTCAATTGGTTTAGCAACTGAGACAACACCTGTCCTCTCATCCACAGCCAATCTGTCTGTTCCCATAATTCCGTATTTAAGTTGTGAGTTTTCTGGGTCGACTGCTCTCAATGTGTACACAGCCGTACCCACAGGTGTATTTTCTGGGATGACATGATTGTTCATGTCATCTGTAAAGTACGGTGGTAGATTTGCATGGCAGCCTAATTTCAAACAAATCAACCAAAACAAAATAAATGCACTGTAAATATTTCCATCCCACTAATAACCCTGTCCCAATAAAAACAAACTTCCTCTATATAAACAATGGTAATGTCATATATAAGTTCATCAGTAAACAATAATACAAACAAATCACATGTTTCAGACATTGCATTCCAATAATGGTACTGCTAATAAAATAAAGTGTGTATAGGTAAATAAATAGGTACTTAGCCTACCAACCCAATAGCAGAAAAGCAAAGCTATAAAGAACCAAGAATTTTAATGCACATAGACAGATAGGTAGTACAATATAAGTTTATTACTGTGAGATACCTGTTGCTTATACATTAAAAAACGCATCAAGCATTTGAAAAAGTTAAATTGCATTTACCATCCCTACTCTGTGTGCATCTTCTAAAACAATTACTGCTAATAGCTTCAAGATGCATGGTCACGAACGGGAAATTTGTGTTTGTACTATAGAATGCTACTTATGACAGGTAACATGTTCAAGTGCATTAATGATTCATGCTGTAACAGTGTAGTGTGTGTTTAGTCTGCAGCAGCAGCAGAGTGTCCAAGTCCAAAGTCAAGCTTAGTTACGATTCTATTCAAAATGGTTACAGTTCATATCACACAGCATAGATGAGCTGCATTGTGTACGTAGAAATGTAATATTAGTATGTGAAGTAACACACAATAATAGCTATATGCAAGCCAGTAATAAGCAAAAAGTATTACAAGTATAACAAATTACAGTAGCAAGTATGTATGTAATACTTAGAAGATTAGAATATGTGCATAATGAATATATATTATGTAGAGTTGAATGGGAAGCTTATTTATTTATAGCTTTACAGTTGCTTATTTGATGATTTTATATTTACGTGATAGTTAGCATGTAATAATTCATCCATTGTCCACCAACAGAAATAATGATGAGCTTTGCGTGAGATTCCGTTTCCGCTTTCTTGAAGAAGCTACTTTTTGTGAACAACATGAACATGGCAAACAGACACACCATCATGGTTGAATCATGCCTGTGAAGCAAACTGAGGTAAGAAGGGAGGTAAACCGACCATCCCATTCCAATAATGCGTTTACAAAAACCTAACTTATTTCTATGAGCACATAAATAGATCGGAGATATGCAACTCAGCATACAAAGGTGTGTACAAAATACTGGAGTTGCTTTTTAAGATTACGCGATACGTGGAAAGAACAAAGAACGATCTTGAGCTGTAATAAAAGTATTTCCGGTAGATAAACGCGTATAAGTTTTACTTAGTTATTAGGGCAGGGCAGAACTTTTTCTTATATGGTCTGACTCTATAATTTTCAGTAGACATTTTTTATTTTTTATCAATATACTTTTCAAAAATCATCGTCATTTGGTTCAGGATTTTCTTCACTAAAATATGTTTATTTACCATGATGTGATTATTATGTACCTACCTAGCGTATAGGTACACAAAATGTTGTTGAAGAAGATTTACATACTAATAAGAATGCTTGTCAACCCTTTTCCTGCTATGAGATCTGGTATTTAAATATTATTACCTACCTATTACCATACAAACTAAGTATACAGATGCAAGATAGAAAATGACAAAATAATTTTTTGTAGCTTTTCCATAATGGATAGCTCAAGTCAGGCTAAAATACCACGACAAAACAGGACGGAAAGGCTTTAATGAGGATGATTGTCGTCATCTTGAAGCGGAGCGAATACAGTGTGACCGAAACCAAAACACCAAACCATAAGTATCATTCGTAACAATCTCCCTTAAGCCTTAATTAGCTGTAATACACTATAAGCACCACTAAAATACATATAATACGCTACAAACATCCACGAATTTTCTAGTAAGTCTTCATAATTTATGATATGCGATAACATTTAATCCCAGCGTATAACGTAATGTGTTCTCAAGTATCTCATATTCGTGTAAAGATTTCATGTTTACCAGTAATATCCTCTCGAATCTTAAAGTCAAACGAAATCAACAGTGAGGCACAACAAAGAGGAAGAGCTACACAACAGTACTCAAGATCCGGAAAAATAAAAAGTGCAACAAACCCAGCTTAGTTAGTTCATCACATTCTAGTGAATATTAAAAGTCAAAGTCAGTTGAGTCTCAGTAAGTGAGTAAAATTATGTGTACACGCTAAATGCACGCATTGCATTCTATGTCTACAACATCATTACAGAAAATGCTTCCTTACACATTTGCAGTTCAAATACGAAAAGGGGCAAAAGTTACATGCAACACATTTACGTAGAAACTTTTAGCAAAAATGTCTATCTATCCCGCTAAGTATACAGTATAAAGAAGATCATGCAAAGCTGTGAAGGAAGAATGAGTCTAGTAGATTAAAGTGGTGCACAAATTCTAGTACTATGGCTAGTTTATGCTCATATGAGATTTATACACGTAATAAGCTCTAACATCGTAATATTAGAATGCGTATGGCTGTTACAAGCACCTTTAATATAAAAAGTTAGCTAACCGTGCATTTCATTTCACTTCTGCAACATTCACAGTACCTACATGATATACAGCAAAGAGGCAAAAAAAAGATTTTCTAAATTTGTATGAAGATTCCAAGTAAGTGTAAAAGCAGAGATTTGGTATATATATGGAAGGATGGGAACTCATTGAAGAGATGCAGGTTGTTAATGTTTCTTTCATAGGTAAATAGCCTTCCGTCAAAGTTTGTTTACCCATTCCGTTTCAAGTGATGTGTACAAGACAGAAAGAAATTATTGACTGAGCTTGCCAAATCTCATAGTAGCTTACCTCTGAGTGCGAATCCGTGGAGGATGAGAGCAATGAGAAGTCCGAGTGAACTGGAGGTTGACGTCTGCCACGTCCAAATCCGCATGCGGCTCATCTTTTCAACTTTTCTCTCACTTGCAATTAACCGCACTCTTTGTTTCCCACTTCTTTTATTGCGGAATTAGAGAAATCCAAAAGTGCTAATCCCAACAGACTGAGTAGTTATTTACTTACTTGCTATTCTATGAGTAAATTAACTACGGATTTCGCAATCACTTCTATTAGTAGTAACCAATTAAAATAATGAACTACACACGGCTGTGGATATTTTCTTTTTTGCTGTTATTTGTATTCCGCCTCGAGCACTGTTTCAATAGCTTGCAAATTACATAAAACTATCATTGTAATTGTAATAATTATTGTACTAGTAGAAAGCAGAGTACAAAGCACTTTACTTTTGCAACACACAGTCCATTAACAATTAGAGCATTATTGCTTTTATTTATTTAGTAGGAAAGAAGAACCGCCTTCATTGTCAATGTGATGTGTAGAATTCCTCCCGGTTCAATTCTTCGTTTACATACTCCAAGAACGTATGCACTACTTGTTTCTTGAGGGTATAGAGTGTATACTATATTAGATGTATAGTATTTGTTAGTATTGTGACCTATTGTATCACAATTAGAAGAATGCACTTTGTTTAGGTAAATTCTTTCATTTACCTTTTCATCTATTTTACACTTCAGCTACAATATGTAAAGGTGTTTCAAACAAAAACTTGTAAAGGTTTCCTTTTGTTTGAAATGGTTGTTTTTCACTTGAATTTCTACCATTCATCACAAACCCAACACGATGCACTTTAGACTTTATCAAGAGAAACTTAAGGGCAATCCATTCTTGAAAACTTTCTCAGTCAGTTGTAACTGAATTTTTAAAACTAGAACACACAATAATATGTAGGTAAACTTGAAGGGATTTTTAGAATCCTGCTGGTGGTCGATAAGAAGTTTTGTATGAATAATGCACAATGAAATTAGTTATAAGGCTCCTTTTTACTGTAGTCCTTTAGTAGTAACTGGTTGTATGATAATAAGGAGACACTCTGTCACGTACGCCTCCAAGTAAGTTCAGTGGCTCTGTAGGTACAGAATTAAAACATTAAATGATTTTATTTAGTGCATTTACCTACAATAAACTACCAGTATCAAGATTTTGTAATGGCAAGTTTGTAATTAAGTTCTTACAACGTTTAATCTTATGGGAACGAGAATTCAACTAGTGAAATTAAGTTTTCTAATATGCCATGTGTACCTGTCTTAAGAATAAAATAATACATATATACACCACATGCATGCATGCATATGAATTCCTATACTACACTCTACACTTGCTTGTAAGAATTTTTCTTTAGATTCTCAGTTAAAACATAATATATTTTATTTAACCCTTATCAGTTATCACCAACTAGCACTTTGTGTTATTGTTGTCTTGCTCTTGTTCGTTCAGCAATACTGGCTAATAATAATAATAATAATGGCAGCTAAAGGTAATACCAACACAGTGCCACAATAATAACATTACCAACATGGTTTGCGACTCTCTGTACTTAGAATTGTACAAGACATTTAGTAGCAGTTGCTTTTCTTCTTTTGTATCACATACTTATTACCTATATACCTGTGCAGGTAGTTTATATAAATATGTATTTTACTTTACCATGTAGCTACCTACCTATATCATTTATCATTATCATTCATTTCATCAGACTAAAGCAGAAGATTTTGCATGTACTAATAATGATAGTTGTACATACAGTAAACTCATAAATTATGTAGCAGTACCCATAGCATAAATGAAACAAGTGCGACTAATGTAAACTTTATTACGAGTGCCAATGTGTTTGTGTAGGGCTGTGGCCTTTCGAACACGCTCAAAGTACGCGTACGAATGAATGTCTTCTACATTATAGTTGGCAACTGTGTGCTTGTAGTTTTATCATCGCAATTCTATTTCATTGAATGCTACTAAATAGACATCAATTTTCTTAATAAAGAGAGGCTGATGATCTAAAGACGATAGAAATTAGATGACCTATTTCACACGGAATTATTTCACTCATCAGTCATTAGACTTTGCCAGCTGAGGTCTGTCCTGAGTGAAGTTCTCATGAATAATCCTCTACAGCTCTCCCACACTTTAAACATTGACAGGGTTGCTCAGACAGAATAGTAGTGTCGTGAACCATGCAATATAGTAGATATGGTTATGAATATTTATTTCTACTTTAAGTAAAGAATACACACATCGATGTTGTGATATGCATGTAATGTCAACAAGAGTATGTAGGTATTCAGGTATGCTATTGCATATTTATATACCGATACCTACTTAAATGCATTACACTTAATTCACTTTAATTTACATGAAACAATGCATAGCAAGAAAATTCACTCTTGTACATGTTAAAAGTAAATGAGGGAGTCAAAGTGTAATTAATATTGCTAATAGCTTTCTTGCGCACTTATTCCATGCGATGATGCCACGAGAGAACAATACTGAATGAATAATTGTACATAAAAAACTGAAGCAAGTTGTACTACAAACTAACAACGACTTGTATACACCTTTGCATACTATTATGTTTATGTCGAATCGAATGGTGTGTGTGTGTTGTGTGAGGACGAGAGTAAGTACGAGGGAATTTATTTGAAAACAAGAGCACAACATCCGGTAGCTTATAGCTCGGTCGTTGCACAAATCGTTGGTCTCAATCATTTCTTCGCACGTTGTTTCTTTCAGTATTTCTCACCGGCGGAGATAACTTTTCGTAACCTACCAACACAACAACTGACTCCTGCTTTATTACCTTTTCATACAAACTGATAAAAATTCACATGCTATACCAACTATATACAATTTCACTCTCCGGTTTTTTCACTTTTGAATTTTGATTTTCCGTAATACTTTTTACTATATGTATACTTCTGATTTACGGATTAAACTAATAATGCCGGTGCTTTAGCTTTGAACTTTGCAGGAAAGCTAAGTTTTTCAATGGGAACATAATAATAATAATATCAGCAGCAACTTTTGTAAAATGTTTCCTCACGATTTGTGACAGTTGTAACTTATCTCATAAATACTACTTGCTAATGGAGCTGTTTTTGTTTGTAAGAGATAGAACAAAGTAGTGCAAACAAACTAACAACTTGAAGTGGCAGAATATTTATTTGCGTAGTGTCTTTGGGGAATATCTATTTAGAATGAATTGTATAATAGACACTATAGAGAAGGAGAAGGAAGCTTAAACTAATGAGACGACCCTTTCACTTAACTTTAACTAATTGGAGTATACTAGAATGCTCATACCACTGTTAGTAAACGGGGCTTTCGCACTTAAACATGAGCTTGAGATTTAACTTGGAGATTTGACACAAGTTTATTTTCCTAGGGTTGAGAATAGTAGTAGGAGAATAATCACTAGCACTTAATACCATTTCACATAATATTATCCTTTAATTAGCTTTAGCATGGCTTAACTTAACAAAACCTTTCTTTTAGTGTCTCTTGAAAGTGTATGTTGATTCAACTGCAGCGTTTGGACATTTGCATACATACATATACTAACTCAAATAAAAGTTGCAATCTCACAGTTATTATGATAACTAAATTCTCTTATAATACATTCACAAAATGAATGATACTCGTGTCCACCCTTTCACTTTTGACAATTGTTGAATTATACCTTAATGAAATGACAACCACAAGCGTCAAGTCGAGAATAACAAATCAAACCGGAACAAACTACAAATGTAATACACAATCTATACAAGTACATTAGTAGCTACCAAATACAACTACTTAATGTTAGCTATATATATTTTACATGTAATTATTACAGCAGTACTGTGATACCTATCTACTCCAAAAGTAATAAAGAGCTACTACTAACTGTTACTACTTACATACACATACACATAGTGAATTATTAAAAATAAACTTACTCAACACTACAGGAACGTATTCCAAGAATATATTTTTGAAACTCTCTAAAAGAGGTTGCCATTATGACACTGGTAAGATTGCAAGCGGATTAGTATCACATGTAACGTCCATTTCAGTGGACAACTGTCAATGTGGACTGTTTCTTGAGTGTATGGCGATCCAAAAGGAAACCAAAAGGTAAGAGAACCAAGGGCAAAGAGCAGATCAGGCCAATTTGAGGTTATGATCAACGTTACGTTATAGGTTGCGTTACAACACTACTCTAACTAAGTAAAACACTGGCAGTACGAAACTCCACATCTGCAACCACCATACGTAGACTCCTAACAACACACGACCACTGCAAGGAAGAAAAGAACAATGAAGGAAGAATGAATATGAGGATGGTCATACTCATACTACTAAAGCAGATGATGATGTTATGTTATGTTATGGTTTACCTATTCACCATAGTCACTTACATACTAGTAGTAGTACTAGTGTACTAGTAATACTTAGAGCATGGGGAGTAATAGTAAAGTGTATAGAGTAATGCTATTCTACTTAAACTTCTTTTACATTACAGGTAGGTATGTGGTACTTACAAACCGTACACGGTCTCACTCCTTCCTCGTGTAGCACTTTAGCATGCCATGTATTTTACTTGTATGTATGTTGTTCTATCAAATGCTTCTTACTCACAATTCTTTCTTGTGTGATGGGGTGTATGTATATAGTGTAAGTACGAAAGCTGTAGTACCTATATAGCATAGGGCGAGTCGAGTCATACTTTATAGTTATAATAGTGTGGGTTTGAGTCTTGAGTTGGAGTCTCAATTCAGAATTCAACTTCTTAGTGTGCAGCAGTAAGTACAGATACTACACTACACTCTACACAGCCTTTGAATTTGAAATCCTTGTACACACTACACATGCACTAGACACACAAAAATGCAGGTGAGGCAAAGTAAAGACGACGTGAATGGATCAAAATGTAAGAAGACGAGTTAGTTATATTCTCTTGTGTATAATATATTGCTCTTTATGCTTATTGTTAGATATATTATGAACCCCTTGCTTGCAGTATGTAGTAGTACTAGTAAAATACTAATAGTATTATGTGTGTATTAAATGTAGCCTTTACAGTATTAATACTGATATTACTAGAGATACTACGATATTTTGTGTGTATGTGTGTGTGTGGTTTGTATAAGAAAATTTTGTAGAGTAGTATTCGGTATACTACATACCTACTTTAGGATGAGAGCATTTTATTATATACATTACCTGTTGTATGTATGTATGTAGTATGTATAAAGTGTATTACGAATGAAGTGAACTTCAGATTTAAAGTTTAGGGTAGGCCAGGCCAAGCGGTTTATTCGAGACAGGTATGTAACTTTGAAAAGAGTACCTACAACTTATTACCATCTAAATACTACAACTACAGCAGGCCAACGTGAGTTGTATGGTATACATATAAAATGATACACACACGGATAATAATATTTGTGGTATATTAAAGTAGTCTCACTTAACACATACTACTACTATACTACTTTACACTAACACTTGTGTGTAAGGCATAGACTGAAAGATGCATTACCAAAGAGTTCTTACTACATTATACGAATACTGTTCGTTCTATTAAAATTGTGTGTACACACACTGCACATACACAGGGCTGGACTCAACTAACTTATTAAATAGAAGAAGGATTTGAACCAAAGGAAGAATCTAAACACAAAAGAGATAGTCTGCTCACCTGCATGTATTACCTGTATACTGTATATCTGTGTATGATGCGAGTATCTGCGTTATAGGACTAGGACTAGGTGCATAGAACCAGCAACACTATATCGAAAGATGATGTTGGCGAAGAAAAGCCAGAATCTTCTTACTCATAGATAGGTAATGGTAACTGGTAAGTATAAAAAGGTGTCCGTCCGGTCATGAACCATGCATCTAACAAGATTCTTATATATAGTTTAGTTGTCTGTATGAAGAAATGATATCTGTATACCTACACACTTACAATACAACACAAGGATTTCAAAGAATTTTCATTGTAATAGCCAGCACAACAAGAACTAATAGATACTACTACAACGATGATGCCCTGTTTTGTATCGTACATGTACATGACTCCAGGCTATTTCAAATACATACTACTAACAATAATATTACAGCCTCCTCGCTCTAGCACATATCATAACATTATTAATACATTAATAATACTTAGGCAGCTATAAGATACATAACTACTTTGAACCATAATAGTAGTTAAAGTAAAGGCATTATGCACTTTACTGTACACTAGACCTTGTTAGATAAAGGCTAGAGTCATTTTCCTAGTTTAGTTACAATAGTGGAACCAACAACACATTTATTATTGCATTGCGTACACTCAGCAAATAGACCATACCAGAAAACTACAAATTCATTACAATCAAATTCAATCAGTGTGTGTAATGTATACAACGCAGTCTTATAGCATTTAATCACTCTGCTATATAACACCTAAGCTATAAAACGCCGACGATGATCATCATGAACCATTTTTGTAACTTACAAACCATCTCTTGTAATCTCATCCCATACCTTCAGCGTATCACTTTAACAATAGAACTTTAGCTTTAGCTGGTCGTGATGAGAATCTGTGGCTCAGCTCTGTAGAGCGATCTTTGATGTTACACTCGCGGTGATGTTTTTGTAGAACTTCTTATTGGATAAGAAACTCATCCTTAATTCATTTCTTTCTAATCGATGCTAATTCAACCATCCAGCTGTATTTTATATACAACACAAAAGCAGATTTACAAATCCTTGTTGATCCCTGTGCCTGATAGCTACTAATACCTACCAGTACTTAAACCAAGTAAGGAAACCTAAAATAAAACTATGATTTGGCAAAATTTTACAGTGTGTCTGGTTCGAAATGACAAGACCATGAAAGACAACGATGAGAAATGATCTGGAGACTACACTACACACTTAATGCTTGTAAAATAATCCTTTAGGTATTACTAAACTTTACTACACGATTTTGATTGCAATAAAAACTATGTATAAAAATACATAGATATTATATTATACTTCATGCTACAGTCAAACTGAAGTAGTACAATACATGATAATAACATTACATACACAATGAATAGGATTAAATGATTTTATACACACATTGCATAGACACATACATATAATATACATAGAGATACAGGACGCAGTGAGCCATAGCTATAGGAAAGATGCAGATGTGTAAATGTGTAGGACTTATACACAAGGATAAGATGAAATATAATGTAATTTAGCACTGCGAGAAAAGAAGAAAGATGATAGGCAAAAGAAACAAGACAACATCAACTGAACCGTGAAACGGTACTTTTCGACTTCTTCTTCTTCGTCTACTTACTCTGTTGTGTCTTGTGTATGTTGTGTTTGTGTTATCCTCCTCAAACTCTCCTCATGCATATATTGCAATTCTAATAAATGCCGTAGCGTTTGTTTAGAGTAGGTAGTAGGTAGTAGTACTAGTATTCAGTATTAGTTTAATATGCATGCAACATGCAATGCAGTGTTAAGAGTGTTAGTTAGAATGGATCGAATTGAATGATTTCGGCTTTTTCTAATTTCTACTACCAACTAAGTGTTACTGGTCCGAAAGGATGATCATTCAACATCAACAAACATAATATGGCATAGCGTGTCAATCAACATTCTTCTTTTTCAAAGTTGTTCCTTGTTTTCCTTTCTTACGGATCGATTTCTACTTTTCGAATGTATGTACTACTGTTCTTTGTTGATGCAAATGCTACACTAGGTTACTACAATGTATATACACAGTGTAACAAAATATGTAAATATTTTCCTCAACACTACTGTATTGTAATAAATATTGAACAAAATTAAAGGTAGTTTCATTCATGTACTACGTACAAACAGAAAACGAGCTTTACATACCTAGAGGATACGTGGGTATTACATACGAGTATTTATACGTATGTATATAAGGCTCGGTTAGTCGATCTGGGCTACATCATGTATCATGTTGTGTCTTAGTAGAAATAATTGCAATTCCAGGTAGGCAAAAGTAGGCACAATGATACAAGTATTGTTTAAATGCTGCAGGGTTGTTCCTAGTTGGAGACGATGAAACATGTTGACCAATAGTTATTCTTATGAATTGTATGCATGTACATTTACACGATATCTGTTACATATACCCATATGTAATTGTATATAAGCACAACATGTGTATATGAATGTAAGTGAGTGTATCACTAAACGAAATGGCCTTCCGTGTCTAGTGCATTAAACCGTAACCGACTGGTAGGTTTAGTTTAGTAGTGTGGCTTAAATAACAGGCTGGTTTTGAATATGGACTGGATTTACATTTCACATTTAGGTAAATGGTAAAATCGGTCTGTCAAGAAGCCCCCATAAATTCTATTGTTGGTGAGAGTGAGACGAGTTTTGTTTGCTATGGCTTAACATTTATTACGGGGATGGGAGCAGAGTGGAGTTATACATTTATGTGAAACTGAGATTGAGACTACGAAATAATACACAAATGCGATCAGGAAAAGTTGCAGTTGATTTGTATGACTAATTTTAGAAAAGGTTTGATATAAAATCAAACAGCAGAAACAGTTATTATTAAATAAACCCTTTTTGTGACACCCCATTGCATTGATTGCATGAATACTATTGTCATTTTGCTATTATCGAGACAATACATTCAATTTCAATAAATATACAATCAGTATTATTAGACCGCATACCTGCTTACTTAGTAATCTGTAACTGTGAAATTACGACTCAATATTTGCATGCAGAGAAAAAAAACAAAAAGCAGAACTGTTTGTTCGTATATGTGAAAATTTGCATGTAGGAAATGAATTGACAAGCTAATGATGCAAAAACAAAACGCACTATAACTGTTCGAGTTAATAAGCGAAATACCATAATGTAGCTCAACATCCGCAGGCAGAGCCCTAAAAACTTTTTTTTCAATTTTACCTGCACGTAGTAATATTTTGCCATCTGTCAAATCAACTGCGGGTTTAATAACTGCCTTATAACTTCTGAACAGACGTAAACAGCAGTATAATAAGTGCATCACATCTAGCCATAGCAAAAGCTTAAGAGTCTATACACCTAGTAATGTTATAAGTATGCTCATTGAAGACACACAGACAGGAAACTAGGTTTATACTACTCTGTCAGTCTCATCTCAGTCTATACACACACAAGTCGAAAACACAGTTGAATTTTGACTGTTGAGTGCATGCACGACAAACATATATTGATGTTTAATGTAGTAGAAGGAGGAATGTATTGGCGTATATGACGTGACATGCCTAAAGAAACATAATTACAAGGATTTATACAGTTAAAGTCTATAAAAGACTTCGGACGCTTTTGTAGTAATAAGTGTGACGAAGAGATGAGAAAGAACGAATAGATGTAATGTAACGTTATGTCTGACTAAGCAAAGGAAGGGAGGGTCTTCGCATTCTTCATACGTTGTTCTGTTCACTGCTGCAGTCAGCAAAAATCTTTATGCTTTGTACATTGCGAGTCACAAATGTGACACAATGATATTATGAATTGATGCATACAACTACCTAAACACGTTTTATACGCCTAATAATGTTGCTTACATAGTTCCTTTGATGAATACTACATAAGAATGCGAGGAATGGGCTTATTTGTTAGCCTTTTTACTCATGAGGAGATACAACATCCATCCGACCAAAATACTATTGAGAATAGGGTAAAACAATTACATTCCACAGCTTACTAAATAACTTGCCATGTGTCGCATGCAAATTCATTCGAAATCACGATATAAATAGCTAAATGATTAGAAATCGTCATCAACGCAAATATTATTATAAAAATTACTTTTAAAATCATATTTAATATTATCTCATTATTTTAGACTGGAAATATCTAGAATTTTCCAAAGATATTGCTATTAATTACTATAATTATAAAGGTATTAAATAGTTAATATTAACTCGTACACATTTTAAACGAGCAAAACACAATAATACTTTGCAGAACAATTAAAACTCAGATTACCTCGTTGAATCACATACAAATTGGCTGTTTTGTATCAAAAGATGCATACATTGCTGGCAAATATTTTTGTAAAAAGAGTTTTGTTATTTATTTTACAAATATTATATCATTATTATTACTTAATAATTTCGTCACTGCTTAAAGGCAAACTTCTTTTTATTATTTTTTCGAACTTGTTTATGTTTCATCTTGAGTTTTCGCTTCAAACGCTTTAATGCCTCATCTCGCTTTTCACTCTTTCTTCTCGAATTCTTTATTTTTGCTTTAATTAGATGCCTAAGTTCAGCCCGATCAGTTTCATTATAATTTTTTTGAACTGTCGAAAAATCTTCGTCAGGTTCCAAAAAGAATTTTTTGATACAATCGAAACGTGAATCTTTTACTTTGAAGAAAAACGTGTCTTTCTTAGTTTTGAAAACGTTAATTGCAGGCTTCGTAACAGGTTTTTTACTTTTTTGTGGATCTGCTTCTTCATCGTCATCTGACGAATCGTATTTGAAAGGGTTGGACTGCCAAAATGTTCTAGGTTCTTCTTTAGATTGAATATTGTGACCAATGTCTGCTACAACTCTGTCTTGGTCATTATCAGCGTTACCAAATGCAGAAAGCAAACTAAATTGTCCAGTCTGATTATCAGTCTTTGTTTCCGAAGTAGATGTAGAATCGGTGCTGAATAACGACTTTAAATTCGATGCTACTTTGTATTCTACTTTTTTATCCGGCCGATTTGCGGCAGCTGCAACACCAGAGCTAACTGTTTGTTTTTCTTCTTCAGAGTTTTTGTTTCCCTTCTTAGAAATTGTTCCGCTATTCTTTGGTATACTTTCTATTTTTTGCTCATACATTTCCTTGTGGTCATCTAAATCTGGATCATATCTTGGCACAATAGCAAAGTCAGAGCTTGATTTGTCCTGTTGATGCCTAGACTTTTTTTTGCCTACAACCTGAAAAGTATTAAGTCATAATAGTCAAAAAGATTCATAGTGTTGAAAATATAGTCCAACTTTTATCATTAATAATTAATGCTAAATAAAAATAAAAATCATACCTCACGTCCAAACATTTGATTGAGAATCTTCTTTTCTTCTTCTTTCTCTTTATCGAACTGCATCTCCTCTCCAACCTCATCATCACCACCAGTGGCATGTGATTCTTTAAACCTGTCGTCGATGCGAAATCTCTCATCAAAATTCCATTTAGATTTTAGTTCTAAAAGCTTCTGCCCAGATTCACCTTCAAATTGATCTTTTATAGCAAAGTCTGTTGTACCGTCCTCTTCCTCTTCATCTTTAAATAATACCATTGATTTAGTTGCTTTTTTAGACTTTTTTTCACCACCAGAAGCTGAACTAACAGTTTCGGAAACAGTATTTTGAATGTGCTTCAATGAATTTTGGATAAAACCCGTCTTTTTCTTTTCATTGACGTATCTGTCATCCATTGACTTTAATCGTAAATCGTTTGATTTTTGTCTCTTAAATGCATTGAATTTTATTCCTTTCGTCTCAGGTACTACTTCTTTTGTTTCTTCAACAACCGAAGTTTGCACTGGTAACGATTGTTCTTGTTGCTCTGGGGTATTGGTATTATTTGTAGTATCAGCAAAACTTGTTAGCAATCCACGAAACTTGGGAATAAACCCTTCTTTAACATCCGTCTCTGAATCCGAAGAATCGGAAGCTGCAGCTCTTTTATTTATACTTTTTCTGTTGGTAGCTTTTGGAGGACTTTTCTTTTGTGCTGACTGTTTTGAACTAACTATTTCAAAGTCGTAGTCAGCAGGGTTGATGTCTTCTCTGTGGTTATTACTTGGCGGGTGTGCTTTTGCAATACCTCTGTGATTTCTATCTTCATTATGATAATCAGAAGGTGGTGCGATTGGTGCCATACCTGCAAGGGCCAATAATTTAGAAGATTTCTCATCGTGGTGAAAAGCTGGACGAGCTGGGCGATCATCGCCATTCTTATTAAACTCATCTGATTTGCTGTTTTTGAATTCATTGTCAGCAGGTTTTCTACTATAATCCTCTTGCTCTTTCTTTAATTTACTTAAGAAGCTCTCCTTAGCCAACTGAACCTTAATAAGATTTCCTTTCCATTTGGTATTGTTCATAACAGCTATACCTACATATTTATTTATAGTCAACTTTAGTCACAAAAATAACAAAAGCATAAAGTAAATGAGTTACTTGTAAAGAGTAGATTGATATAATATTTACATTTACGAATCGTATCCGGCAGCTGTTCGAACTTGAGCGGACCATTTCTTTGCCCAATCGGGGGTTCATCAACAAATAAGTTGAGATAAGCAAACGTACTGTCATTTTTATTTTTTATCTCCAAGCCTTCGTCTCCTACTTTTGAACAAAACGATTGGAATTTCGATTTCAACTCTTCTTCCGAAACGCTAGGAGGAAGATTTCCTACGTATATTCTGTAAGAGCTAGTCATGATAATATGATCCCGATGTTCCAAGTTGAGATGTCCAAGCAGGTTGAATGTTTTCAAATCGGGTTAGGCAGCCAAATAAAATCTGTGAGACAAAAAATACATAATAAATTAAATTATTGACATAAAATTACATGTATTTGGTCGTGTCTTCTGTGCTGGCGTGATACATCAGATGGGACAGAACGTTGCAATTACAATTATTAGTACCTAATTTGGTATAGGGTTTGATTTTAATTTTTAGTTTGATTGTTCATGCTTCAATCGATTTTAAAAACTCACCTTTGACCTTATTAAAATTAAATGAATCATAAATTCTAAAAATTAATCTTTCACAACAACACAGCACGTGCAAATCGCATTGCAATAGTATTCTATTCGGTGGTACGCGGTATCTGGATACAGCTTTGCTGATTTAGTGAGCGTTTCAACTCACCCCACAATTCTCATAAGGTCATAGGTACCGAAAGTACCTTTCTTTCTACCTTTACAATTTACTTTTCTGTTAAAAATGTATCATGTAAAAGTAGGTCGTAGACTAGCGTCGTAGACTAGGTTTAGGTAGTAATGCCATGTTAGTAAGTAAGTTATGAACGAGAAACTATTTATTGGATTCGTGTGTTATTTTAAATGTAGGATATAGATTTATAAAAAACAAATTGAATTACAATAAAGCTTTAGGGGAATCAGGCTGGGCAGGACCAAGTAGAACTTGAGATGAACTTTTAAATGTGCAAGATAAGCTAGTTTCAGTGAAGAGTAATTTTCTTCATTCAACTAGGAGATACTCTCTAAATATATTACTGGAAATGATTAGTATAATAATTGAGCCATTTGACATCAATAAACGATTATAGAGAGAATAGGCTGATTTTCTTAGTAAGGCAGTTAGTGTATTAATTTTCTATTAGAAACAAAGTTTTCAGAAGCACTTGATCTAGGGTCTAGGTTATGGAGCACTCTGAAAGAGTTATTATACGCTACACTTATTATGTTTTGCTGTTGCGAGTTTAGGGTCCAGAGGCTTGAACCGTAAATTGAGCTGATGTAGGTCTTAAACAGATAGTTTTTAATGGTGGGTTTGCACAGGTTTACTTTTTAACGTAGGCTCGTTTGTATATTTCACTACACCGGGTTTGTATTTAAATCTCTTGGGTAGGTTTGTGATGATTGTAGAAGGGCTTGAGTTGCAAGTTGAATCCTAGGTATTTCGAAGAGAAGCTTTGTTTAACTAATTTGTATAATATATACATAGATAATATTTTAGGCTGGAGTACAATCAGGTATTGTTAGTGGCACTTTGAGTTTATTACAGCTTGATAAAGTCAGTTGATAAGTCAATTATATAATATATATACTAGGAGAATTGAAAAGGAATAGGTGATATCATGATCACAGATTTTTGTTTTTACTTATACACATACATACACAATTCCACAAACTGATTTTTTAGTTTAATTTATTAAAACAGAAATTCCTAAATCCCCACTCTCCAGGAGCAGAAAACAGGAAAAATGCTTTTTTTATATATTAATTTTATAATTTTGTATTCGTATAAAAAATTAAGACAGCTAATTTCGAAGCAGGTCAAGAGCGTTAGCAAATCCTACTTTGGAATTGAGATCGTGTAAAATAATAGATACAGGGGGTGTGGAAAAACTGCTATTCGCAAGGCTACTACTACTACTGCAGTCAGAGCCTCCTCTTTCAACTGTATTTCTTAGGAATGACCCAACTCCAGTTTTCTTTTTTCGTACAGGTGAATAACTTCCAATAGTAGGGAGAACAAAGTATTGAAGAACTTCTGCTTCTGTAAGATTTGGATGAGAAGTAGTTTTATGGTCTTGAAATTTATCGTTGGAATCACATTTAAAATTGCAGATTTTGCAGCAGTAAGATCTTTCAGGCGAGTTACTTCTCCTCCTAACTTTCTTTTTATATACTTTACTCTTTTTCGTTGTTAATTCTTTCTCAAAACTAGAGTCATTGTCACTCCCGTCTTTGTCACTCCTCGTGAGTGTGGATGCAGTGGATACAGCACTAACAGCACTCTTGGATTCAGCCTTTTTTCTTTGCTGAGCTTCATAAGCCAACTCTGAGAAATGAAAACAATAGTTGAGTTACTATAAAACATTTCGATAAGTTCGAAACATGCATGTTTTTTTTCGAATGGAACTGTGTGCGTATGAAAGGCATTGTTTTGAAACATACGTTGCAATTTTTTGTAAGTCGAATTGTCGACAGGTTGTTGCAGGGGGACCTTTGTAGTCAAAAACTTCAGATTGTTGTACCTCAGACATTTTTTGTCCAAATGGACTGTTTAAACACAAAGTAGATTCACCACCGTAAAAAAATATAATTTCAAAAAATTGACGCAATTTTTTAAAATTTTAACCATTTGTAGTTTAACCATTTAATTTTGACCATTTGTGCATTTTTTTATTAATTTATTGCTTAATTCAATGTTGAAATGCTGTTAACATTTATTTAAGTCCTAATGAAAAGCATTATAATAATTATATATAATCAAAATTCAAATATTTTAAAAATTAAAAAATGGCGCCAATTATTTGGAAGTTTTATATTTTTCCACGGTGGGGAATCATATTACCCACCCCGTGTTCAAATTTCAGTCCATTTGGACAAAAGATTGCTGAGGTACAACATTCAGAGGTTTTTGACAACAAATGTCCCCCGCCCCAACCTGTTGACAATTCGACCTACAAAAAATTGCAACGTAAGTTTCAAAACAAGGCCTTTCAGACACACACAGTTCCATTCGAAAAAAAGCTTGCATGTTTCGCTCTTATCGAAATGGTTTATAGTAACTCTGTTGCAATTTATAATTTTTTTATAAAATCAAAATAAGAAAACACGGTTAGGATTAACATAATTGTTACCTATAAAATATGCGTATTAAGAGTGAACAATTAAATTAAAATTAAGCCATTCGAATTACCCCTTCTCTCGAATTCAGCAGCTCGATTTCTCCATAAGTTGGCAAGTTTAGCAATATTGTTTATTTTACTCAATTGAGGTCGACCATATTTGTACTGCATTTGATACGAATCAGTAAAATTAGAAATTTCTGGGCCTTTATAAGGATATAACGCAGAACTAACAACAGCATAATCACGATATAAATCGTCGTTTTCAGTCTCTTGAGTTTCATTTACATTGGTTTGATTATTAGTTTCCACAGATTTATCAGACAGAATTATAGTCAGTGCGGTAGAAAAACGTGGGTCAGTCAACTTTGTTTCTGCTTTGTGCACACTTAATTCGTGATTAACACAATGAATTAATTTTACAAAACCTTTTTTACAAACTGCACATATATAATGACTTTCGGCATAGTGCCGAAGACGATGAATAATGTATAAACTTTTTTTTCGAAAATGAGTGATTGGATAGCAACGATTACAAATCATTCTATCCTGACTATTCACTTTTTGAAACATATCTTCGTCATCTTCAAATAAATCAACCACGTCTGATTCATTGTCATCCTCAAATACTGATTCTGATTCTGACGAATCATCCTCTTCATCTTCAATTGTTGCTTCTATTTCTGCAATTACGTCTGACCCATCTCCGCAGACATCAGGTATTGATATTGATTGATTCCGTTGTAGTTCACTTGTTGCCTGAAGAAAAAATTAAACTTAAAAATGACAGACGCGACACACACACACAATTTAAGCCGAAGCATTTAATTATATTGAAAGATTTGCTCTTACTTTGTGTTTGTCAACAGTGTCAACAGACTGCGGAATTGTTTCTTCATCGGAGTCAATAACAATGACTTCGTTTTCATCATTGTCTCCTCCAAGATTATTAGAACTGCTTCCAACGATTTGGTTTTGATGCTCAATTGTAGCTGGACGCAGTGTCCCAATTTCATCCTCTTGATCATTTTTCTCATATTCACCGACTGTATCTCCTTGTTGTCTCTGCTGGTGATGAAAGTGACGAGGCACTTCAAGCTGTCCTTCTGGCTCCATGAACCTTTTGGATATTTGGAGTCCGCTCCGCTGCATCAGACTTTGAATTTCTTCAGCAGATGTTGAAAATTAAACCTACAAACTAAAGGTTAAAATTGCTTGCTTCAAAATTTATTTTTCACACAGGTAAATGCATATTATTATCTTCTTATAAACTAATATTTGTGACACACGTAATTTTAAAACGTTTTAAAAAAGGTTTTAATTGCAAAGGCTTATTATACCCGTCTTTGTGATAAAGTGATCCCCGAAGTCCATCAGACTTTGTAGTATGTTCAAAAGGTCAGTGTCAGAGATCTCAGAGATGAGACATGAGACAACACAATTTGCTGCCACGACGCAAGATGAAAGTAGGTAGGTAGATTTTTGACCTACATTTACCTATATTTGATATTATTGTCTTCTGCGTTCAGCTTATAATAATATAATTTCTTTTTAGATACTTTGTATTACACACTCACAAATTATAAATAATTATTTTGGTTTTATGCACTAAATGCATCTTACTATCTTACTTCATAATGATACGAATCTGTAGATTTTGAATAATGGAATTAGCGCCTTCCGATTTCCCTCATGTAAAACACAACAGCTGCTATGCGATTATAAGCAAAGCGAGTGCTATAATATGCTAAGCAAGCTAAGCGGTTATAATTTATGCTGTGTGTGTGTCTGTTTGTGTGTGTACTGAACTTGGCTATGTGATGTTAATACCCGGGCACCGCACCGCGCACCGTATCGGGTATTGTTGGGTAGCATCAGCAGAGGATCTGCCGCCTCTGTCGGCTGTCTGATCATCTCTTGTCTCTTCTCGCGATAACCCATGAACGAATTTACATAATTTCGAAATTAGATAATTGAAGTGGTATCTTATCTGGCCCATCTATACAATACGCACTTTACGCACAGAGCCATCACATGTACACAGAGAGACAGACATGCATTTAAACATATATATATATACATGTATGTATACGTTCGCATAAATAATATATTATGTAATTGACACAATTCAACCTATAGCTACTTTTACAACTAAATAATATTTAGTACAATAATAATATTTATAATAATATTATTATAAAAATCTCAATAAAAATCTCATTTCAATTGTTTGACAAACAAACAATTTTGAAAAAATGTTTGACAGCGTTTTGCAACAGTCTGCAACAATAATGAATTTGTAGTATGGGTGTTTCGATTCGAATACTAACATTAATTATTGATTGCGCTTTGCGCTCATACAAATATTCAAATAATTACTACAAATAATTAAGAGTGTTACAGTTGATAGTGCTAAAGAACAAAATGGTTGGATGTGTAAGTTATGTAATTTCTCTTTATATAGTAACCAGTATTTACGTTTAGTCTATCATAATATAAAAAAATTGCAAAGAATTTTGAATCACATTTTATGCATAAAAAATGTCAGATTTTTAATGTAAGCATTTTAAAGCACTTTTTATACACTCAGATTTTTAATGTAAGCATTTTAAAGCACTTTTTATACATTCAGATTTTTAATGTAAGCATTTTAAAGCACTTTTTATACATTCAGATTTTTAATGTGAGCATGTAAATAGATACACAATTAACACAATACACATCAAGTATCTCGTCAAATCCAAGTAAGTGGTATCAATCAGGCCCATCTCTGTAATAATACGCACAAGGCACAGACCACACCGACAGACAGACATACATCTACACATGTATGTAATGTACGCATAATATGTAATTACCACAATTCAACCTCTATATACTTTTACAACTAAATATTATAAAAATCTCATTTCAATTGTTTGCAATTTTGCACTTCAAAAAAGTACGACATTCAGATTGTAATATTGCAACTGCAATTGCAAACCCATATTACATAATTACAGTAGGTAAGTATCAGACTGTCCTGTCAGAGTTAGATTAGTCTTCTCTCAGATTAGCTCTGTCTTGCTTGTCTCAATCTGGTTTGAGTGTTTGAGCAACTCAACTTACTCAACATAAAATGCATATTATACAAAATACAGTTAAAATGTGTTCGAAAATTTTGTTTACGGTAGCGTTAGTGCATAGTATAGTAAAACATAGAAAACATTACAATTTACAAGAAATTGCGTTTTATGCCTATAGTTGTGCTTTCTGAGCTACTATATAAAATATAAAAGCTTTACAATAATTTAATAATACTGTCTGTGTGTGTACCTAACCTATATCATATCAATGTACCAATGTACCTAGACCTACAAAGCTACAAACAACGAATGCGGCTGATAAGCTAACAATGAATAAGGGCTTATCTTAACGGCTACCTTTTGTTTTATCCAAACCAAACCAACAACAAACAAAAGTACCCACATACATTAAATAGAGCCCGTCTTATTAAAATCACCTTTTATAGAGCTCACTAACAATAAGACATTATCACCATGCATTACACACAACTACACAACAGGCAGCCTAGCCTGCACACAAACAAGCGCTTTTAAGCGTTATTAACCGTAGAGCCTTTGTAACGAATTTGTAAAAGACGCAGAATTTAGAAGATGAGGTCGAGACAGTCGAGAGACGAGAAGTCTTTACGGCAGAAAGACTCGCACTCGGATTTTCTACACCATGACCAACACACCACACACACTCACTCGGACTCGACTTGCATTAAATCGCATTCATAAAACAGAAGAAAACTTGTGTAGAGCGGTATCCAACTTATAATATTGGATTCACGGCAACGGGTGATGAAATTAGTGTTGAGGGAGAATCGGTCCCCACGCTTTGGAAGTCACCGCCTGGGACACATCCTTTATTGCCGTTGATTGGCCGCAGAAACGATTCGAACGGATTACAGTTCGGGAATTGGAGGGTTGTTGGCGCGCCGAAATCCCACCGCTCGTCTTTGTAACGTCCACATCCCAACAGTAACTCAGAGTGGCGTCATCAAGTCAGCAAACCCAAACAAATTTTACCGAGCTCAAAAAAGTTTTGTAAATCATGGTAAGTTTCTAACACAAATTTTGAGTAATTTTGGTTGTACTTAGTATCATTCGAAAGAGCACAATTCGGTCTATTGGCTGGCCAAGTTTCAGCTTGCTGCGATGAAATTAACCCGGTTTTTTGACGATTTTTATTTTATAGGCCGGAGGAAAAGCAGGAAAGGATTCGGGTAAAGCGAAAGCTAAAGCTGTATCACGATCAGCAAGAGCCGGGTTACAGGTCAGCATTTTCGATGATTCACCGACATAAAATTAATTTTTTGACGGAAGATGACTGGATTTTAAAAATTTATTATTTTTCGGGTTAGTTCCCCGTGGGAAGGATCCATCGACACTTAAAGAATCGTACAACTAGCCATGGACGTGTCGGAGCAACGGCTGCGGTCTACTCAGCAGCTATTTTGGAGTATTTGACAGCCGAAGTAAGTTTAATTAATTACATTTTTTATTTCAATTAAAATGAAGTTTTAGCAACTTATTTGAATAGAGAATTGTTAAAAGCGATCATCTGGATTGAAGTGGATCAGGAGAGCCTTTGTTTTGACTAATAGTTTGTTTAGCCGTTGACTCATTAAAGTATAAGCTATTGATCCTGCTATTGGACCAAATTAGATTACAACCAGTTGTTTTTATCGGATTTTAGAAGTTACAGAGAGGTTATGTGTTACATACACATTTTATTTAAGTCGTTGACGTGTAGAACAGCTGTCCAAAACGGAAGTCAGCTTAAGAAGGGACTCAACGTTACAACTTTGAGGATTAACATTGACCGTTGGATTTGCATGTAAAGGGCTGAACAGTAATTTGTGATATTATCATTATTTAGTGTCAACTTTATAAAAATGGTCAAAACAAGTTTAATTTAAAGCTGCGAGTTGATTTCAAACATTTTCTAGTGTTATTTTGACGAATTGTCTTATACTTGCAAGGTATATAGAGTATGTATGTAAAGTAACTTAAGTGTACCTACTTAGGTTATTTCATATGAATTTCATGAAAAGTTTATGACTGTTTTTATTAGTTCTTCCGAAGAGTCTGAACAATGTTAAATGAATCATTGTGATTTTATAGATGTGTTATTGCAAAAAATGATTGTTAGATGTGTAGACTGCTAGGCGATATGTGTTCAGTATCAGATTTGCCAATGTTTCATGCGATTACTGTAGGGAATGTACATTAATAATGTAATTTTATACTTTATAGGTTCTCGAGTTAGCTGGTAATGCCTCTAAGGACTTAAAAGTGAAGCGTATTACTCCTCGTCATTTACAGCTGGCTATTCGTGGAGACGAAGAATTGGATTCTCTCATTAAAGCTACCATTGCAGGAGGAGGTATGTTGAAGTTTTTTTCGCATTTTGTTTTTTACTAATGGATTTAATTTTCATGAAACTAATTACACCGTATTTTTTCCCCATTTTAGGTGTTATACCTCACATTCACAAGTCGCTTATCGGTAAGAAGGGAACTCAGAAACCGGCGTAAGCTCTAGACTGCCTTTTGTTATGAGTGTGTATTGTAGTTGTATGCAATAAAGCACAGTACTCAACATTTCTCTTAATTCTTGTAAAACTATTCCATTTTTTCGTAAATTAAGATTTTGGATCTATAGAAAGAATCAAGTTGATCTCCAAATCTTTGGGCAATTCTTTTATCTGTTATGATAATATCAAATTAAGATAAGTATTAAAGGCGTTTTTTAAATAATAATTGTAAAACCTGTTTTAAAATTGTATCACTTGATTTGTTTTCTACGATTATAATATTTATATAACTAATTGTGTTCACAGCATTTGGCAAGGTCAGAAAGGCCCCTCCGAGTGGGAGTAATTATTATATAAATATGTAAATATATTATATATTAAGATCAGTTGAAATGGTAGACACAAAATCACAGCACTGATAACGTTTTCTATTGAAACATGGTTAATTCGATAATTCATATTAATTATAGATTATAGATGATAATGATAATATAGTCATACAGTTATAACAAAGAGAAATGTTGAAGATAGGGAAGTACACCATTATCTTTAAAAGCGTGGCCTGGAAAAGTTTTTTTATAAAATGTTCTGTTACTGCATTAATCTCTAGTTGTTCTTACGAAAAAAAAACCTTCAGATTAATTTGATTTCGGAAAAATAATCCTAACCTAATTGTTTGCATAAATCAACTTGTGTGAAGCAAGTTACGACAAATTGTTTGATAAGAAAAATTCTGAATCTACTGAATAAAGTATATAACTTTTGTCTTTATACTGAATGAGCATGGAGTGCGTTGCATTACATATATATTACATTATGAACTGTTTTGTTGTTGGTACACAGTACGGAATATAAAGCCAATTTATTTTCGGTGAAAATGACAACAATTTAATCATTGATGTTATATAAGATCATTTATTTGAGTCGTTCTATATCATTACGACCGTCCGGCCACCCAGCAGTAATATTTAAATCTGCAAACTTCTGACAATCTTGTTGGTAACCGTGTTTGAAAATAAGCATTGTAGCTTTAGCATCCGCTGAAGCAGTGTGAACACTTTTATGAATGTCTTTTTTGTAATAATGGTAAAATATCGAGCGCAAACTATGTGGCTGTCTCACAAGGGCCCCTCTGTTATTTTCCTGCGTCAAACAAAAGCAAAAAAAGTATTTTCATACTCCTCAAACAAACTGGCGATTTCATTTTTCACCCGATTTAATGTTAACAATTACCTGAGTAGTGTAATAAACAGTTTGGAGATCGAAAACGTCGTATTCAGCAATATTTAATCCTAAGGACGAAAAGTCTTTTCCTCCGCAGATTACAACAACTAATTTATCCTTCAATATATTTTTAACTTCTTCCTGGATCGTTTCGAAAGGTTTTCCATCTACAAAACTGTCTTCAGAAAACCCATTTATTGATTTCTGAAAGACATTGATTTTGAAGGATCCAGGTTCATGATACACTGTTCCCTCATACAATTTCTTCCCCTTGTATGTCCATATCGCGACAGTTCCAGCTCTTTCGTGTACAACTCTTTCTTTGCGTTCCAATTTGTTAAGAAGTAAAGAAGCAATATCCTCTTTCTTCGGCGGACGATCCTCAACGGGGATAGTTGATTTAGGTTCCTTTAAAGTAACCCATTCACAATCAAGACTTACAATTTTATCGTCATCGTACTGTTTCCACCAGAATGATTTTGTCCGGTTTTCAAAGTCTTTCTTTGACTCTTTGGGTTTTGCTTTTGTTGATGTAGGCTTTGCAGACTGTGCTGAACCTGGAACAGATTTCTCGTCTCCATCCTCCGTTTGCTTTACTTCTCTTTCGAGGAAGCTGTCCAGTAAATTAACCAGTTTACGAGTTATTAGCAAAACTGTCACAGTTAGGAAGAATAACGAGACTTTTTCCACTGTCGTTGCATTGTTTGCCCAATAAACAAGCAGATTCTGTATACAAAAACAAACAAAATCACATTAATTCTAGATTGTGGCTATTTGAAAAACTGTTAGAGAGAAGACAAAAATGTGCAATTACAGAAAACTTATCATGCAATCAGAAAATAATTGGTTTTTATTTTACTGTTGCGTCTGACAGCTGCATGTTGTTAGGTTCCAAAAATATTTGTGGTTTCCAATTTGAAGGAGAGGACCCCCGACTGATTTGAAACACTACACTTTAGAAGATCAAATTGTTAACTTGCATGGCACAAATACAAATGCAATTAATTACACCGGCTCATTTCTATTTCCGGTCTTTGCTATTCTATACAAACATCTATAGAGATATCTCTGCGGAGTGTATCTTTTTTAGTCTTTAGACGAACAGCTAAATAAACCTGTCCTGGTTTATATCAGTACGAGGCATCGTGGTTTTGTTTACCCTGTTTCCAAATCAATGTGTCTGTATGTAGTAGGTATACCCTAATGAAATCCTATATTCATCCAGTTGAATTTAAGAGAACTTTTCGTAGCGTAGCAAACCCACTGACGGAGTCGGGTACATTACATAATACATGTACATACATACATAATAAACGCTATGCTACCTATAATGAAACGGTACAGTATAAACTTAAGCCACCGACTTTACTAAAATCATCTAAAACTTACTTGTGGTGTACACTATACAAGTTTGTTGTAGCCCAACTATCCGCTGTAAATCTCTGTGTGTAAACAGAGTAACTAGGCTGAGGGGAGCTGCTAAAACTATCTAACACCAAGATGCATTATTTATAATATTATGATACAACCTAAAGGGTTTTATACAGCTTAGGATCAACTGACAAAAGTAAACCAAGCTCCGAAAATGATTCGCAAATAATCTGTGTATTGTAGAGTAGATGCTATGCTGCTCTTTTAACCAACGCATTTCTAACAATGTATGTATATCCTTCTACAATACAATGATATTGATATTAGATATTAAAGTGCATATAGATAGATAGCAGTTGATAGTTGATGTTGATATACTGCAATATACACTGCCCAAAAGACAAATTCGGTTCCCAATATTTTGGGGCAAAATAAGTTCATCCAAGTGATATATAATATGGAGGATGCTTTTTTAGTGCTGCAATGCAAGATAAGATAAATGTGCAACTGATTTTGCATGATGTATATAAATACTTACTACAGTAAGTAGGTAATATGTAATAAAAATTATGTATATAAATGCGAAAGATTGCAATATGTCTCAAGTATTAATGACCCCACAAATTTTAACGATGCATTGTGAGACAACATCCATACAAATTCATCAACTTATATATTAACTGCTATGATGAGTCAAACTTGTATGTATCTAGATCTATTGTATTTCATAAGAGGTATAACTGCTTTGCTTAATGCTTAATATTTTTTGTTAAAATGTAACATGCTTTCCTATACGGAATACCTTCCTTATTATTATAGCTGTTCTAAAAACCACAATATATTCATGCTAATTGTACAATAAATGTGCCGAATGAGACGAATATGAGACAAATCCGTGAATGAGCATACTATAATCAATTTTACACTCTGGTTGCTTTTAAATGAGGTTCCATTTGCTACTTCATCTTTCAAAATAATTATATAAAACATCTTAACTAATAATTTATAATATGATCAAATCGAAATAATTGTTGAAACACTTTTGAATTGAACCCAATGGAAGGGGTTTTATAGGCTTTATAGCAAAAACTGTAGACTAGTAGACTAGTAGTAGGCATCTTTTGTAATTCCTTGACATTAATTTTTTGTTACTTGTCTTATAATGTATAAGAACGAATTATGAAAAGATACTAAATGTGAATGAGATTATTTCTATATATGATTTTAAATAAATATTTGGCTATTATTTACTTTTCAGTGTAAATTCGGTATTTAATTTTTATTGACATTATATTAGTTTACAAATCAGTCGCTGAAAATTATATGTTTATGATTTTGATGAAAGTTTTGACTATAAATTAGAATAGGTATGTATCTCATTTCAAAATAAATCTTCACAACAATTCATATGTCACAACGTAAACTGTTTGATTACAGTTGTAAAGAAAATCAACTGAATGTTGTATCTACCTAATTGTAACTTACCCGATTTAATTAACGTCAAAGATTAAATAATGAACTCTACAAATCTCCAACTTCTTAATCGTAACCCAAAAGACAACTTTCCTTCACCAGAGCTTTTACTGCATATTCCGTGCTCTGTGGATTTAAAAACAAAGTACAAATTAAAATTGTGGTAATGAAACAATTGTGTTTTGCAGAAGCAAGAGTAAAATTACAAGCAAGCCTATAATTATTACTTTACTTCAGCCATGGTGCGAGAAAATTCATCAGACGTCTGGTAGTTAGGTAATTTGACTCGCATTTTAATTTTGATTGGTGTTTCATCAATTTCATTCACTCCGAACCATTCAAAAGCTAAATCGCCGGTAGGCTAAAAATCATAAATACAATTAAAATTAAGATAGCTATTAGTAGAAACTGATGAGTGAATAGAATTAGAATTACAGTTTGTGATTACACGGCAAAAATGTATAAAGACACAAAGTAAAAGCTACCTCAAGTGCAGTCTCAGCAGCAATAATATGATCTATAACGATTTCTTCGTCCTTCATGAAGTACAACCGGGAGCATAGCTGTTCACCGTCATAAATGATTCGCAACAACCCGTTTCCAACATCGTCCAACTCTTCAGAGAAATTCCAAACATTGATATTAGCGAATTTATAGATCTTCAACATTAATCGCAAAGTACGTGATTGGAATACATAAGAAAATTAACAAACCCGCATTAGAATCCAACGATTCACTAGTAAATAAATGGGCATCGCTTTCAAACAAGGCGTCTTCTTCATCATTTGCATCATCATCTTCGTTGTCATTATCATTGTCATTGTCCGCTTCATTGCCATCTCCAACTGAGGTACTAGATATCTGCTGTGAGTCATCACTAGGAACGAAAATATTAGGATTTATTGAGATACTTGGCTCTTGATTGACAGTGGTTGCTGAACTCAGGTCAGACTCCGGGTTTTCCAACGGTTTCAACAGATCTGTAGTAGGAGCAGTATTTGTAGTTTCGGTGAAACCAAATTTAAATTGAGGTACTTTGATCACTGGACTGGATACACTGCTAAGATTGGTATCAGGGTTAAATTGGAAATTGAATTTAGGAGAACTTATAGCAGTATTAGTATTTGAATTTGAGGAATTATTGATTCCTGAAAAGCCAAACTTGAACTGAGAAGGCGCGGCCGATAAGTTTGGAGCACTGTCACTTGAAGCCGGGTCAGTTATTTTCTTGGGAGACGTATCTGGTGTCAACATCTCATATATTTGCGAATCGACTATTGGAGTGCATTTTTGTGAATTGATTTTGTCTAATTGATTTTCCCCACAAGAGTCTGGAATTTTTTGTATAGCCTCTTTCGGGTAAGCTGGCAAAACCCGTTTGTCCAATTCACCAAAGTCAAATGAGTCAGGATCACAACCACGACAACCAGAACAGTTGTGTCCAGCCTTGACGGTTCCACAATTGACACATGTTACAGATTCCTCGTTTTGAATGGTTGAACAAGCTCCACACTGCCAGGTTTCTGGTTGGTTCTTCAAAAATGAGATAAAAACAGATTTTAGACCGCAATTGGCTATAAGTGACTTTTCAATTGAATAATTTGTGCCTACCTGGGCTATTGACAATGGATTAGCTGTTCCACATGACACACATTTAGCATCTTTTTCAGTATTATTGACATAACACGCTCCACAATCCCAACTTCCAGCCGATTTTTTGAACAATTCTGACAAAGGCTTTTGTTCGACGTTTCGTGGTTCCTCCACCTTGGTTTTTTCAGCCTGTGGAGAGGATTCTCCCTGAGTAGCTAGAAATGCTATCATACGTTCCATTGTGGCCTTAAATTCTGCACACTGCATAAAATAAACAAAAACAATTAGTAAGTACGGTTACTTTATACTGCAAATTCGTTTCATTCTTTCTTGCTTGTAAGTACCTTATCTTCTTGCGCAAAGCGACAAGTAAAAATTTCCATTTTACCGTCACTTTCTCCATCGGCGAAATCCATTGCAGTCCATTTTAACACTTTCGGACTTCCCTGATGATTTTCAATGACTAAATCCTTAGTAATTCTATGATTACAAGCTAATTTGTAAACTCTTTCCCTCCACATAACAACTCGAATTTTACGCTCATTATCTTTATCTTGCAAAATCATTATGTTCCCAACACCTCGTTCTTTCCACTCCTTGGTTTCCGTTACGAATCGATAGATTTTAGCTCGGTGTTCAAAGAGTACATTTTCATTTTCATTGCCTTTCTTCACTACCACGAGTGGGGGTAAGGGAATGACGGGTTGAAACTCAGCTGTAGGCACAAATTCTTCAATTGTATCTTCATTTTCTTTACTTTCTACTTCGGTCGATCCTCCAGCGACTGCTGGAGCAGGGGACGATTGAGCAGGTACAGGAGTTGAAAAACCAAATACAGGAGCACCGCTTCCAGCAAATGGTTTACTTTGCCAAACTGAAAAACCAGTAGACGCTGCATTTTTCGCCAGATCTCCAAATGAGGGTGCGGATGCGGCAGCCAATTTAATACCCGAGAAAGCATTAGTATTTAATTCTTTCACTTTGTCATCGACGCTTGTTGTTTCTGGCTTTCCAATTTCTGACTTTTTCTCTTCTTTTGATCCGAACTGACCGAAAGAAGTTTGGAAAACAAAAGGTTTAGCGGTTTCACAAGACACACACTTAGTATCTTTTTCAGCATTATTGACATAACAAATTCCACAATCCCAACTGCCAGAAGGTTTTTTAAACAATTCGGAAAAGGGTTTCAGTTCGGCCTTTGGTTGCTCAGCCACGTTGACATTTGCTGTTTGGGGTGATGGTTTAGGGGTCCCACATGACAAACATTTAGAAAGTCTTTCACTATTATTGACGTAACAAGCTTCACAATCCCAACTTCCTGTTGATTTTTTAAATAGTTCTGATAATGGTTTCATTTCGACTTTTGGTTGTTCCACCACTTTGGTCGCTTCTTTTTGAGGCGAGGATTCTCCTTTCGTTGCCAGAAATGCAATCATGCGTTCCATAGTTGCTTTAAATTCCGCACACTAAATGAATATAGGCAACATTTTTCATTTATATTTTATTTTACTTTAAATCTGAATAATGAATATTCTGAATATAAAATGAATATTCTGAATATAAAATGAATATTCTGAATAATGAATATATTCTGAATAATGAATATTTATGAATGACCTTATCTTCTTGTCCAAACCGACACGTGAAAATCTCCAATTTGCCATCACTTTCTCCATCAGCAAAATCCATCGCAGTCCATTTCAAGACCTTAGTGCTTCCTTGATGATATTCGATTACTAAATCTTTGGTGATTCTGTGATTACAGGCTAATTTATAAACCCTTTCCCTCCACATCACAACTCGGATTTTACGATCATCATCTTTGTCTTGCAAAATCATTATGTTACCAACGCCACGCTCCTTCCATTCTTTCGTCTCTTTTACAAATCGATAGACTTTAGCTCGGTGTTCGAAGAGTTTATTTTCATTTTCGTTTCCTTTTTTAACCTCTACGAGGGGTGGTAACGGAATTACCGGTTGAAACTCTGCAGTAGGTACAAAGTCATCCGCTGTTTCATCCCCATCAACGCGGTCTTTGTCGTGTCTAACAACAGCATCACCCGCAGCTGATTGAGATGCCACTACATTCGCAAACACTTCTTTTGCTGCTCCTTCAAAAGGATTTTTTCCTCCTCCAAACCCTGAAGCAATCCCATTGCTTGCCAAATCTCCAAAAGAAATGGCAGTTGAAGCCTTCAGCGCAATATTCGAAAAAGGGTTTGCAGTTGCTTCTGATTTCTTGTCAATACTAGGTTCCAGAGGTTTGAAAGTAGGAGCAGAAATCTGAAAAATGTGTGTCTGCAAGTAACAATGGTTTTTAATTAAAATGAAATTAGAAACACTAAGGATATTGTTTATTTTGGAATTTGAAGAATACTTAAATACTTGCTTACATTAGTAGGCATGCTACTATTTCCCATCCCTGCATTACGGTGCTCTGGGGGTATTGTCACACTCATTATATTTGAATAGGAGGAACTAGGTACAGTTGGGACTTTTTCAGTGTTGGAGACAACCACATTTTCTGGAAATAAAGTTTTGCCCTTGGGTGTTTCTTTCTTGCCGACCGGTGTAGTAGCAGGGGCTGATACAGGAGTGATAGCAGACGCTAAGACCGGGGTGACGGCGGAGGCTAACACAGGGGTAATAGCTGAAGTTATTGTCGGGGTAGTGGCTGAAGTTATTGTCGGAGTAGTGGCTGAGATTAATTTTGGGGTGGTAGCAGAGGTTAATGTTGGTGTAGTGGCCAAGGTTGATGTCGGGGTAGCGACAAATGCTAATGTCGCCGTGTTAGTAGAGCCGAATGTTGTTACAGCTGTTACAGCTGTTACTGTTGGTTTGCTGACAACCGCGAATGCCGGTGTAGTGACAGCGGCGAATGTTGGTGTACTGACAGCGGTGAACGTTGGTTTACTGGCAGCGAATGATGGCTTACTTACAGCAGTGAAGGTCGCGGTAGTTGCAGAAGATAATGGCCTATCCTCAGTATTTTCGATTTTAGAAGGAGATGCTGCTACGACTGGTTGATTGACAGTAATATTTGATTTATCTTCTATGCCGAATTTTAAAGTGTTTACAGGGTTTACAATGGATGAAATAGATGTTACCGACAACGAGTTGGGATTAGAAAATATGGACTGACCAACGGTAACGGTTGGTAGTTCCTGCTGAGGCTGTTGCCACAATTTATCAGTCAGACTGGAATTCACAGCCATCGATGCTTGCAATGGAACTTGAGGATACAAACTCTCAACTGGCTGAGTACCCAAAGAATTTAACGAAGAAGGTGGGATGAACTGATTTTGACTTAGCAAACCGGCTAAAAGCGATGTTTCGTTAGGAAGTACCGTTGCAGCTTGTGGCACTCCATTTCGAGGCACACCTAGACCGGCTAATGGATTTCCCAGTAGGGGATTACCGTAAAGTGCGGCTAGCATCGGATTAGTGTTAAAGTACGGATTATGAAATGGCGAAGCTTGATATGGAAATCCGAATCCAAAAGCCGGATTTGGTTGATAATATGGAGGAACATGTGGAAACTGTGGGTTGGGGAAAAATGAATTTTCATTTACAGCTTTTTGCTTGGCATCTGTACTATCATTAGATTTAGATGAATTTTCTGCTGCTTTGGCGCTAGTGGAAGCCTTTTCAGATTCTTTCTGTAGATTTTCAACTTTTCCCTGCAAGTCTTTCATGTCGTTTTCAATTCTTTGAACAGATGCTAAGATTTTAGCTAGTATGTCATCATACCGCCTCTCTAAATTAAGGATTGGAGAGTCAGCCTTCTCCGGAGATGAGGTAATTTTAGGAGCAAATGTATCTCCGTGAGACCCAATACCGTTTACAACTTGTGCCATAGCCTTAATGGGAGTACTGGCTTGAAGGTGTGGGCGATTGCTAAATATTGTTTTAGACTGACCAGCACCAATCGAAGAACGACGAACATTTGCATTGCTAATTGGATTTGAGTCGTGATAATACGGTAATGGTGAAGTATTGGAGGTTGAATCAGCGGATTTCAGAAGCTCAAACCATTTTTGGTTGCCATTTCTTTGATCTTCTCTTGTTCCACATCCCCTTTCCAGTAGGTCACAAACTATATAAATTATTCGCGTGAATTAAATTACCATACCTGAGCAAAGACATCAATTAATAATTTTATTATGTTATGCACTCACTTCTGCTAAGAGCTTCACGGTTTTTACGGTGTTTATAGCTTGACTTGTAGTACTCTAATGCTTTGTCCAAGTCCCCTATCTCTACTGTAAACTAAACAGAAAATATTACATTATATCTTAGCTTTAATGAAATCAGTGAATCGTTTCCTCCATGTCACTATTTCTTATATCTTATACAGGTATTATAACGTACATCTCCCATTAGTTTTAGAGCATCTGCTGCATTTGAAGGATTTGTAGTTAAATATTTTTCCATGTGCCGTTTGGCAGCAACGAACTCTTTAATTGCAGCATACTGTTTCGCAATATTGAAACATCGCATTGATTTCTGAAATTATTACATCAATAATTAAAATACGCAAAACACAACATAACAAATAACATTTTATACCCTTTTTTGTCCGATCGCCTCATTTCTTATTTTGTTGTATATATCCTGATAATCAAGAAGTAATCAATTACCAAATAAACACTGACAAGCATAAAAATACCTCTCGTTCGCCTTGAAGTTTTGATAGCACATCGTGAACGTGGAGGTCCAATTCTTGTTTATTTCTGAACATCTTGATGAGAGGTATCAACTATCAAAGTTGAGGAACTGGAATCTGGAGATTTCAGATTTCACTAAATGAAATGAATGATCTAAATCTTTGTCTTCAAACCTTAGGACTAACTTGGGGCGAAATCGTCCGTCTTCGTCTTTTGAAAACTGAGCATAAAAACTAAAGCAATAAATAAACCATGAATCAGTGAATCACACATTCAGCATCACATTAATCATTAATTATTGCCGTTCTGGTACATTAATGATGGTTGTTTTGAAAAACAACATACATACAACATAATAATATCAATTAATAAATAATTAATAATAGAAAGTAGGTTTAAAAAATTACCTTTAATTTTCGAAAATGAGGTCCTCAAAATAAACTGGACAAAAGAAAGCTGGTTGATAACTTATCAATGATAAGGCGCTTGTTTGTTGATTTATCGTACATCGAACCGAAACTGTGCGTGGACTTGTAAAGAACTGGATCATGCTTTTGACCAAAATGAAGAATGCCGAGTAGACCAAAGCAAGTGTAATGTAATCTCCCGCGTAGGTCTCTCTCAGGTCTCTCCGATCATTTTTTGAGACTCTGCCAAATTCCTTCATTGAGATGAGGATTCAACCCAGACAGATTTCTAGCCGCTCTTGAATGCTATTGAATCTTCCAAAGTTAGATGTCACACACCACCCTCATAAAGTTTCCGTAGCTTTCCAACTAAAATAGACACTTTTTGACTATTTCGATTTTCGAGTCGCATCTCATTATGTATTTAATGTCAGTTTGTCAGTCTCATTGTCCGGGTTTCGCTCAACTCAAGTCTCTGAAAGGCCTCACTCAACTCAAGTCTCTTAAAGATCTCACTCAACTCAAGTCTCTTCAAGGACTCACTCAACTCAAGTCTCTTAAAGGCCTCACTCAACTCAAGTCTCAAAAGTCTCACTCAACTCAAGTCTCAAAAGTCTCACTCAACTCAAGTCTCAAAAGTCTCACTCAACTCAAGTCTCAAAAGTCT
>JAQFYB010000075.1:0-90489 GCA_034694085.1 Pogonognathellus longicornis
TTGTTCTTTATTTCGAAATATTGTTCTTTATTTCGAAATATTGTTCTTTATTTCGAAGTATTGTTCTTTATTTCGAAGTATTGTTTGTTGTCCAAACAAAAGTGTTCGAAAATCGGAAATGATAAAATTGCATTCATTCTGACTGAATTACATGCAAAGATTTGAGAGACTTGGGTATGTATTAAAGTGGCTGTCACCATTTAGCCCACGAATTTTATGTTGATGACTATATTATGATATTATGCAATATATCTGTCTGTAAATTGCTATTGCCAATTATATTTAATTAAGTGTGTTGAAGCAGCAACATATTACTGAATCTCTAGAATGGGTTTGTTTGTAGGATGGCATGGTATGTAAATGAAGACGATGAATATTAGGAGTACTGTTTGTACAATGCTAGTATGCCTTGTGCTCCAGTAGTAGTCATAGGGGTTTCAATTGGTATACATACACTTTTACGACTATTCATTAGTCATAAGTAGGATTCTGTACAGATATTGTGCACAATCCGTGTGTCATAAATCTGTGCTCAGCTGTAGCTTCTCTCTTTCAGCACTTGCCACCTCATAAGCTAATTGGCCTTGTGCAACGAACTGTTTTTCATAATATAAGACTCGCAAACTGCTTCCTTGTGACTCTATTTATATTTTCCTGTCATTTCTCAATTCGTAACGTACTTACGTCACATAGCCTTAGCATGAGTGTGCAGATGTGAAAATACAGTAATGGTGTGGAACGATCAACAGACTGCTTTTATGGGTCAAGGATTTAAACGTGTAGAAACTGAGAATTAGCTGAATAATAGAAAGAGCCACACACCAAATAAGACACTTAGTTTTCAAATTAAAGTCGCCCTAGAGCAAAGGAAGTAGCCACATTGAAATTAGCGTGGTTTCAACACTCGCAGAATTATTCTGCATTAAAACACTGTAAAATTTCTCACTGAATTAATTAAACCTATATGAAGTTGGCACACAAGTGAACATGTCATAAAAATATGAAACCAATAAAACCTCTGGTTTGATTTCCTCTGACAAGATATAATAGCTACTGTACTTTATATGGCTACCTATACCTGCTATACCTAATTGCACCGTGCAACGTATAAAATATCCCAAGCTCTCTGCAAATTCTATTTGCCCGTATTAAGTTAATAGTGACTACCTACACACATATATGAAAAGACCTTGTCTATTCTGAACACAGAGGAGGAGGAAGCATTAGGAAGGAACACAAATGCAATAATTGTAGTAGAAAGTCGTAGTCGTAGTCCAAGGTAGTTTTTGCTTAAAGCATAAAGAGACCAGTAGGAATGTAAGTTGCCATTTGATTGGCTCACCTACTACTGCAAATACTCTTGTATGTTTCTGTTCAAATGAGTTTTTGTATTACATCGGGATATATTGCATATCCTTGTGTTTCCTTTGACTCGGGCTTATTGTTTTGGTGTGGCGGGTGCGTCTATATAGACGTAGTGTAGCTGGGTAGCCAGATGATTGCGAAGGATAACAAAATGTATGCGGTGAATGTGGTAAAAGTTTGGAGAAAGGTTGTGTGGAGCCCAGAGAAGCTCCTACTATTAGACACTGGCATAAAACCAAAGGGAAATCGGTCAATCCAGCCAGTAAGCCAACATCCCATCCCATCCTTAGTCAGAGAGTCAGAAGAACTATACGCGTAACCGAACAAGACTGTAGTACTACACTCACAGCCCACAGAAAACTGCCCAAATCAGCCTCTACAATACTCAACTAAACAAGGAGAAAGGAAGGATGGCAAATCTAGTCCAGCACACACTCTCACTCTTTGCCCCAATAGAAATTGTGCACACAGACACACAACACTCTTCTGTAGTTTAGTCCACTAATACCACCACCATACCATACCACCACCATACAACTTAGAGACAGTTTCTGCAAGGAGTGTATATATGTACAAATAGCACTGCAATGCTTGTGTATACACTTTAAGTATATTCTATGTGTATGTAGTATGTTCGTCTTGGGTTGGACTTGGACTTGGATGCAATGATACGATACACCTATATCAGACAGAGAGAGAGAGAGAAAGAAAACAAAGGAGGAAAGAGTTGGGAAAGGAAACATGTTTGACCATAAGGCCAGTGCCCGATGGACTTGGTGGGAGAGAAAGAAGTGAGTGTGAGTTTTTTGGCCTCAGATGTTTAGATGATGTGCCATTAACGGAAACTAAGATGTAGACAGAATTTCTTGGGAGTATTCCCAAGAGAACATAGTTCTTGGGTGGATAGATCAAAGAAGGAGAGAGTGGAAAGGGAAAGTGATCGAAATAAAACAGAATCTCAATGGAACACACAGACTTACAAAAGCTATACTCATACCTCATACTACTCCTCCATGCTTCTCTCAATAGTTCCCCATATACACACATGCAATGCTATAAAATCGACTTCTACGTGAGTATAATTCCAAAATATGTGTGAACATATGTATATACTCCATTTTGTCATTGTTGCTTCACTGTCATGCAAACACAATGATTCTGATTAACGAGGAGTCTACAGTAGTATATATAAATACAATATAATATCTTTTTTATCAACTATACTATAAAGGTTTAGAAAAGCTGTGTGTAATTATTTAAGAGCACGGAATGATTTATATCAATATTTTCGTGCATTATTAAAAAAGGTCTGGAGAAAAGAGTAAATAAAATTAACCCGTTATCATGAAACATAAAAGGAATGGAAACAAAAAGGCTTATGTGGGGTGAAGCTTTTGGTTTTATTTATCGTGGCATTAATTTTGAGCTTTTCTTTGAAAGTGTAAAAGAACATTGAGTGAGAATCAGTATTATTTAAACGCTGCTTGTATAGATGAGAAACCTACTGTGAAGTTAATACTACTATTACTGAAGAAAAAGTAGGAGCCTGGAGTGCAATATAATTGCTCTCCGTTTTACGACCCTTTCTATATGTACTGGGTAGTATGTATGTGTTTATGTGACTTTTACTTTCGCTTGCAACAAAAGGTAGACAGACGTTTGCTTTTTCCAAAGCTCCAAAGTCGACATTGGAAACTAAATGGCACTCGTTTGAAGTTCTAGTCAGGTATGGTACATTATTAAAGCGTAAAAGTTGTCTTTCACCAACTAACTACTGTGTACTCCACTCAACTCTTTTCTCATGTGGTTGTGTGTGTGGCTGCGTGGTCACGCTATTTGCAGTGACGTTCCTTGCACAGGAACTACACGGAAATGGAAATTGGATCCCTGAAAGCTGTTAAACTGTAATATGACAACCAGACGCCTGTCATAATATAATCCACCGGAAATTGATAATAATCTTCAGGGAATACAGGTATTTCAATATAAGTGTATAGTATTGAGATTTCAGAACTTCTAATATTTGCCACACCTACCTATTTATATACACAAAATCTAAAAGTTGAGTGTGATCGAAAGAAATAGATTTATTCAAATTCTGTCCTAGCTGATTTCATTTCTCTTGAGAAATGAAGGATTTTCAGTTTTGCTTTAGTGCCACCCAATTTTTAAACTGTAAACGCATTGAGCATAATTCCCACTCACAAGAAATTGCATTACTTCCTACCTATATTATATACCTATACTTCGTTTTCTTTTAGACAGAAACATTAATCACTCGAACACATGAGTCACCCAAGCAGACCGTAAATAACACATTATTCAAATCTATCATGGTATTATTGGTATCTATTTGAATCATAAGAATTTTTAGTTAAATTTTAAGCCAACCAATGATTTATATGAGACTGCTGCTGTGTGTACTACTTTTTTTATTCTTCTGACATATAAAGCGGTTCTTAGTGGTCACCAATCTCCGCACATTAAATATTTTTACGAGCGTGGCATAATATTATGCTGAATATTTGATGATAATAAAATAAACTAGAAATGCTGTGTAAACTACACATCTATATTTCTGCGATCAAATAAAGGCGCAAGTTGCCAAAATGAGATGTACCTACCTGAAAGAAGACAAGGCGATAGGAGTGCAACGTGCAAGCACACTCATGTTATCAATGCACGTAGAAAGTTGTCAAATATTTGGGTAGCGTAAAATTTCATAGCTGTTAAATGATTAGAAGCATGACAATATTTTAGAAGAGGTTTCTCGAAAATATAATCATTTGGGATATAGGAAAAAATAAGTTTGGGATAGCAATATGTACATACATAATATAATAGAAGGTATAGCTACCCATGTGTATGTTGCATGCATTGTGTAGCTGTGTAAGTTTAGGTAGTTGAGATGTGCATTTATTGTGCTGGGGGTATGGGTATGACGGTATGAGTTTGTATGTAGTGCAGTGCAGGGTGGTGCACGGTATGTCTGTGTATTATTGGCTGGATGTGAGGAATAGGGCAACGCAACGCAACGATGATGGGTTTGGAACTGGGCCAGAACTCGGGACTCGTTGAGTTTGTCTTGTGTCCGTTATCACTGTGTATAATACTTAGCATCTGTGTGGATATATATTTGGGATGCTGCATACAAACAGATATTTACCTCTCTTATTCGCATTGTTTGTATTCCCTTGAAAACTAAGACATAGACAATTGCATTGTCTCTGTGCTCCGTCCCACACAACTCAAGTTAAGCAAACTGAAAAGTTGAGACGAGCTGAGTGAGACTGGAAGACATTTCACGAAGCGACTTCTAAAGCCTGGAGAAATTCGTATTTGAAATGCAGTAATGTGTTGATATGAAAGAATGGAATGCAATGTGGAGAATGGCTAACAAGAAAAAACACAGAGTACTACATGTCTGTATAAAACCTGATTGTCAGAAGAACCCATAAACATCCTAATAAAATCTGTCATTTCATTTAAATCGCCGAAATATTTTAATGCACTCCCACATGTCCTATAGCCAAACTCTGTAGAGAGTCTTTTCAATATCACCAGATAAATGTCTAACACTTTTTTCGCCATCATCTGATAAGTGTCCAGGAGGATAAAACTGTTAGTCAACAAAATTATGCTATACCTAGACTCAGACACGTTTTCCTCATGAAATATATATCTGAATGTGAACTCACAAAATGTCTACTATGTTCTACATAGTCAATGTAGGTTTACATACTTACACACAAAGCTATGTATATAAAAAGCGTACACATCGTACATGCATGTCTATTCGTTGAAATGCTCTCTTTGTAAAGAAGGAAAGAAAGGAGACAAAGTCTAATGAGGTGATTTGCCAGAGACGTTCATCCACTTAGCTTCGAAGAATAGAAACACATCCAGACTTATACAAACGTTGCAGTGATTCATAGGAAGACATGACAAAGATAGCATACACCGTCCCACCATTTTACATACACTCTCATGATACTCTCTCAGTCGACGATAAGATAAAAACTACACGTACCCAAAGCATTTTTCTTAGAATATAATAAACATCGTTATGTTTTCATCGCGTTCTCTCTTTTCCCTTACCAACAAACACAATTCTTCCCTTTATACTCCGTCCAATGAAAACAAGGAGCACAATGCTCAAAAGAAAGCACCTTGCTCAATTATATAGTTCTGTTGTTAACACTGAGCACGTACAGACTCCATACACCTTCAGGGGCAACGCTAAGTACTACATGCTCTGTCGTGGTGAAATAAACGCTGAGCAACCTTAATAAAACTTTTACTTTCCTTCTTGTATAAATAAATGACGAGTTAACAAGCCAACTGACCATGGGGTCAGTCCCCCTTAAATTCCTATCACATATTATCACATCGCAATAAAACCCGCCTCCCCAATTCCTACATAGAACGCCTTACTTATTACAAATCAGGCGTACTTTATTATACAACGTTTTCGCTGCTAATGAGAATACTTGTTTGCACAATTATTAATGTGTATATAATTAATGTAATTAAATGATGATTGATGATATTATATTTTATGATGTATGATATATATGTCAACTACAAAGTTTTAACAAAAGCGAGTTGCAGTGTCTCAAGTGTGTCATGAGCTACGAGATAGTAGTAGTACAGGGTTAAAAGTATTTTGGCGCAAAATGTCGCACAGTTGCTACTATTTGCGTAGAGTTCCGTAAAATTTGGCAAAGCTGAAGAAAGCTGTTAGAAACTATAAGTGCTCTCCATTCCTCGTGAATATATCCTGAGTGGGGTCACTAAAATTGAAAAGTTATTGTGTGCTGGAATATATGTTGTTAAATTCATTATTTTGTGAATTCTGATGTTTATCTTGGTAGAAAAGAGTGTTTAAGTCACTTTCGAACATTTAAAACATACATCATTTTGTTTTCTATCAAAATGGGACAAAAAATTCATTCATTTTTTACTGTGGATTGTTATTAAGCAACTTTGGGTCATTGCCAACAATTCTCCACCGAATACATTTATTACGTACAATAGAAAAGCGAACAAACAATTCCCCGACAATATTTTTCAATACATGCTAAGGAATGCATTGAATTGTTCGTGTACTAGTCACCTATCTTGTATAAAATATCGTTTCTTGCTACACGCTACAGTCTAGACACTAAAATTTTATTAAGTTAATTTAAAAGAAGGTGTAAGCTGGTGTGAAGTATTTGTATAACACGTAAGTAAAAGGGAGAAGGTGCTAAAACTTTTGTGTGCTGCTTGCGTTGATTTCTGCCTGCATGCTTCCGTATTATTTGTACTCTTTCTTTCTTACACACAAGAAGTACCTTGTACGTTTTCAATTTTACTTACACTCATGAGTTGACTTTAGAGTTGATAGTGAAGGAGATGCAATAACTACGTGCCCATTTGTCACTTCACTTGTCATAAGTGCAATTGACAAGAATTCCTTTGCTCGCGAACTAAGTCAAGTCAATCCAAGGAGCAAAGAAACTTAACGTAATGTAATGGAACGCCTATACTAAAGGCGTACAATATTATTCTCTACCAGTTTGGCTTAATAAAACCCGGAGTACTGGTGAAAGTATAATAATAACGAGATTTGGCATAGAACTTATATTGATATTAGTAATAGCACTGAGAGAGCGAGAGATAGTCGCCATGTCGTTTTTAAACGAACAATACCTTTCTCTTGTGTTCAACTATTATATAGTATGAACATTATCCTGTAGGAATCTATTTCTACATGTCGTTCATCAAAGGTTTTCCTTTTCTCATTCGATTCAATCGCCTATCGCATCAATGATCTTCATAATGGACAATGGTAATAAAGTCGGAGAAGAGAATTTTTCATAGAAATCGCGAGAAAGAGAGGGACGGAAGGCCGCTGATGTAGGTCACAGACAGAGAAAGCTCTGTGTGAGAAATAGAGAGACCAACACAGAGAGAGAATAGTCAGTAACCCGTTCATAATTAAAGAGCCGGAATCAGTGAGTTTTTCAGCATATCCACAAATATCCATTTCTGCAGAAAGTGTCAGGAGGTGTCCGGACTTGTTCAGCCGAGTTTTTACATACACAAACTGCATGGACAAATTTTTTGAAAAAAAATTAAAAATTAAAAAACTGGAATGTCATAATTATTTTAAGAGACTTCTTCATTATTATCTTTTCTGTTGCTCATCACATTGTAGAAATAGCAACTTTTCAATTTTGTAATGGTTTATCCATGAAGCATCACCTTCTTCTTTAAAACTGGTCGTCATTTGATGAACTATGCATGCCACATGCATTTATTTTTAATCAGGTATAGTTGTCACACACTAACCTCAGACTCGAAACCGCTGAGGCGTCGCAAAAGGACAATAGCCCCATCGTATTATTAACAATAGGCCTATTGTTCTTTTTGTGAGGCCTAGGTTTTACGAGCCTGAAATTATTGTGGAACAACGCTGGACTTTTTCAGCGCTCTATCTCCGAATTCGTTGGTGAAACTTTTCAGCTGGAATTGTCAATCATTTCAGCTGGTCGATTTACGAGCGGGAATGCAGTCGGAGTTAAAAGGAAGGCATAATATTATGAGCAAAACATTTATAGAGACTTTACAGAGGCAGGGAGTCTGGGAGTCGCATGAACTTTTCTCGCGCCTTGTTAGGAGTATGTAGGAGTGTGTCGTAGTAGTAGTAGATGAGTCGACTCTGTTAACGAGAGACAAGACGGAAAAGTTTATTTGGACAATTGTCAATAATGAAATTCCAGTTTTATCCTGTAAAGACTTGTGTGAGGGAGAAAGAGAGGGTGAGTTTTGTTTTGAATGGGCTTTGTCGTCGTCGTCTTCTTGCTCGTCGTGGTCCTATACAGAAATTCGCTCATCACTCAACAGTCAGCCAACACAAAACGGAATCAAAAGTAGTCGGCTGGAACTGGAACTCGCATAAAGTTTTCACGCTCAGAACGACATTATGTGTATGACAATAATTAGATTGAACAGTTAATTTTAATCAAAAGCATGGCAGGAGGAGACAGACGACTCTTCTGCTCTTGTCTAAGTAAGGCTTTTAAGAGCTGATAAAGTGAGTCCGACAGTCTAACACAAATACACTGATTATGCTTGAAAATGTTTCAGCCATAAAACTTTGGAGGACGGCAGCCAGAGTCACTTGCTCTTCTCCAGTTGTTAGACCATTATTCTCCCGACAATGCATCTGTACTTTGTCTGCCTCCACCATGCACACAAACATACATGTACATACATATTTATATCTTTTACATTTATATTATACATATATAACATGTGCATATTATGGGATGTGTGTTCCATGTTCCCACTACACTCTCTGCCCTGCTAGAAATATATTACCCAACTCGTGATACTAACACTTTGACTACGGCATGGTGGTGGATGCTGCTGGAAACAATAGAATGGCAACTATAGGTTACATACTTTCGTTAGCAGCTCTCGAGCTTACTTATGGAGAAATTACAACAGTGGAGCATCACCAACTTACTTTCATTTTCATTCTGTCGTCATTCAGCCTCAATTCGTTATATATCTACCTAGTCTACTTAGGCAGAGCTAGAAAGGTAAAGGCACAGGCCAAACATCCCCCTCTTTTAGTCCAACAACTAACTCTACCACTATTTACTACTTATGCCGGAGAAGATCCAAGTAATATCAAATGACTTTGGTGAAATGCATTGAATGCATTGCAGCCGTATGTAAATCTCGCTTTCGCTACCACTTTGGATTGTTTAGCGTCTTTTCTGTGAGTGCTTTACGAAATTCGCTAACCAACAACAAATTCAGTTAATTTCAATGTGCCTACCTACTACGGGTTCAGTCCTACACACATTCCCTCCATTCACCACCATACACATCTATACATTATTACACTACTAATGCCACACCACGCTCTAAATTACAGGAGAACATTCGAGAGCCAGCATTAAAACACGTGGCAAAATTTTATACCAGTATGTACATAAAATAAACACTATAATACTTTCAACTAAGAGCACCTTTATGCATAAAACATATAGGTACCATGTACATACATGTGGAGCACATGAAACCCTTTTTAAATAATATAGGTATGTATAAAGTATTTCATGCACTACACATTGAAATTCTGAATTACATAGTGAAGCTCGTAGACATCTGAGATAATGTTTGAATTCAGAATAGCAAGAAATGAACAAAGAGCACCAAAGTTAAATTCTCATTAGTGCTCAAGAATGAATTCATTCAGATTTGAGATAGTGGTGTGTTGTAATGTACACGTAAATTCTAAACGATAAATGTTTAAATTACATGAAATGTAGATATACCTACCTAAGACGGAGAAAATAGCAGAAAAGCCAGTAATTGGAAAGTTTGAGTCTAATTGAACGCACTAATTCTTAAATACACAACTAAATCGCAACTCATCAATTTCAGTTTACTTTATTTAATGGGCTCTTGTTCTTTACTTGTATTGTGTATTACAAATTGAATGATGGGATGGGCTGCATAATTAGAAGGAAAATTTTCTTTGATTTTCTTTCTAAACGTTCTCAGCGTCAAGACATAGAGGCAATAGGCAATGGAAAGGAATAATTCAATTTTATTCTCTAAGACTTAAGTTGCAATCAAATACAAATAAAACATTTTGTATGACAGACATTTGTTTAACAATATTTTCTTTCATTTTGAATAGATAATGAATATTAAATTATATTAGCCAGAGAAACTAATGAGCAGTTGCACCTTGTACCGTATCATAGTGTGGGAGATGAAGTTTTTAGTTGTAAAGTTTAATACGACGAGTGGCTAAGTATGTGGGTGGGTGAATGGAAAGTATTATTGGCAAACTAACATATAGTTCAGTTGTTGAATCACTAAAAGTGCCCACACACGACGGAGTAGGTATATTAACATGATGGCTTCATCAATTAGTCAACCCTCTTATGTGATGCGAGTTAAACTGCACTATATGTATATCCATCACAATTTTCAAAAAGCGTGGGTTCACCATCCTTCAATTATATGAGCAAATCAAATTAAATGCTTTAGCTTAACTTTTTATTTCCATGAAATTCCTTTGTCATTTATAAATAGACCTTTTTCTCAGGTCAAGAAGTGTACGACTACAGAGATATATATAATGAGATTAAGTAGATTTTGAGTACTTGCCCAACAAAAATTAATTTAAACCCATTCATTAATGTCAAGACAATTTTTATTAAAACGAAAATCTTTGGTAAGATAAATGTTGCAAATGCAATTAGTGTATGATTTGAATGACACATTGACTCACGATCAGTTGATCAGAAAAATCAGTGGTGACGTTAAAAATAGTGAGGAACGCTGTGTAATTGTTTGCCAAATTAATAAATATCTCTATAATTAAGTGGAAGTACAATAATATATATGTGTGTCTAAATTCCCAGCTATATATGTAGTAAAAAACAAGGGGAGTTTCCAAGTCTGTTATGATGATGGATGGGCGCGGTGTGAAAAATGTGTGAAACGGGAAGAAGTGAAAAAGAAAGAAATAAGAAAGATGTTGAAAGTTAAGAAATACAGTTGTTAAATGGATAAGTAGATTGAATTTGGTTTTAATGACTACATGGGTTCATATGAGCTCTCAAAATAAACTGCTACAGATATACCATAACATTACACATACAGATGAAATATTATATCTGAGTTGTTAATGACGATACATACTTTCATAGGTTGAGGAAGGAATTTAGAGTCTGAGAATCTTTTGCTCCATCAAATGTTGCAGACAAGTGGATGAGAATTTTGGTGCATGTAAAAGTAATCTTATCCGTTGAAATAATGTAGGTGATAAGTAAAAGTATGCATCTGCAGCGTATTATAGTGGCTCAAAATTAAAAGTACAGTGTAAGTATGAGGAGAAGGAGAATGAAGTGACTGGTTGCTTTGCCCACCAGTTTATGATAATGTAATATCAGGCATTATGCAATATGCTTTGTGTTTATATTTAGTGCTGCATGCAGTCATGAGTTGCTTGTAGAAACACAAGGCATACCTCACTACTACAAATCCTAGATGAAGAATACTTGACTATTACTACGTGTACATTGAGTGTACACATTTAATAATATTAGTTTTCTTTGTATCTCTGCATACTCCTGTTAGACACATACTTCGCAGTACTTACGCTTTAAGTAGTTCAACATAAAATGGAAGGATTCAAGTATCTCTTAATGCTGTGTGAAACTCCTATAATCAGTCTTGTGTGGGCGAAAGCATACTTAACATTCCTCATTTCCCTTCCTATAGTTCCTACAATGTCAGACAAGTGGATGAGTGGTTGTTGTACAGATTCATATTGCTCCTGGTGAACATAGTCATTCATTATATTCTTCCACAAGGTCCATGTCATGCAATAATAGCTATAGGATATCATATAACTCACACAAGAATGCAAAAACTCACGAATCTAAACACACAATATATTTCCCTGCAAATATTTATGCAAATTTTCCCGTAAAAACCTTATTAAATACGAACGTTCAATCAACGTAGCTGCAAATACTACGAATACACAAAGCAGTACACGTGAGCTTATGTATTATTATTATCATTCTCAATTCCAAAATTCCCTCAGGCTAGAATTTGTGTATCGCTCCATGTTTACCTGATTAAATACAAATACAACATTTTATATTCATAGTAGGGGCAAACAACACAACATGCGTTTTTAATATTGTGCAAAATCATCAAAATGTGTGTTAAGACGCAGTTTCCCTCAATACTCCTTTTCACAACGACTTAACGCATTAATGAGCCCTAGACTTTCTTTGAATTTTAGAGGCCTCATTTGCATTATGTTTACAACCATTTCAGCCTTTGTTTACTTGCTACTCTATATATACACACACATTTTACAGAGCAACTGCTTCACATAATTACAGCATTTGAAATCGTGTAATTACATTTTCCTTTTGTATCTGTACTATGACTATGCACTAGAGGTGGCAACGAACAGACTTTTTTCAAGCGTGGCTCGAACTCGGCTTCAAAATTGCCTGCTCGAAATCAGCTAGAAATCGGCTCGAACTCGACATAATAGGAAAAACCTTTCAATTGAACTTAAACTGACTAAAATATTTTATTCTAGTTATTACTCTAATATCTAGTATAAGGTGTCATATTTTTACTCAAAATTACTTAATTTGGGTACGGACTGGCTCGAATTCGGGCTCGAACTCGGCTCGAATTCAAATACTATTGTGTAAAAATGCTACTCTGGTCGAAAATAATTGAGCAGGATTGACTCTCTGACACCTCTACTATATACTACATCTAGTAGTAGTAAACGTCTGTGTACATCGAAATTATATTTTTAGTAGTAATGCACGTTTGAAGCCACCTCTTACTCTTATAACAAATGTATTGCTGCAATGAAAGGATATACTAAGTACCTATTACAGTTTAGCGTGTATTTTTGTGTCTATGAAGTTGTAGCTGTGTGTGTAGCACCCATTGAAACTTGTTTTGCTCTTTACGGCCACAATTGAAATAATATTATTACATGCAATGGAAATTGTCCAAGTTAAGCAGAGGAACGTAAAAATGAATAATATGAAATGATAATGGTAAAACTTGTATCTTTTGTAGTTGAATTCAATTGCTGGTGGTATATAGTGATATTAGTGCGCGTATATCTAAGTACGAGATGTGCTACACAGAGATAGGGTATTCGGTTGCAAGGAAATGTGTATAGATCTCACGTTACTACGAAGCAGTATCAGTAGTTTACCAAAGACAAATACATTATGAATGTCGGGAATAGGAACGGATACTAGATAAACAAATCGCTATCCATTTCATCCCTGGAATGCCTTGAGGATTCCTTTTATAGATGCGTGCAGTCTAAATGACATATACTGTCGAGGGAGACTGAGACTCGGAGCTGAGACTAACTACCTACACTACAGTACTCTCACACAGAGCCGAGCCGAACACAGGAGCCTTGTGCACGTTGGAAGGATGGAATAAGCGAACTACGTCATAACAACAGTTGTATTGCATAATAGCAAGTGTGTTGTATCATATTGCGAAAGAGACTTTTAGCCCAGAAGACAGAAGCTGCTATAGACCTTGCTGGATAACATCGTTGCTGCGCTGGCTGCTGCTGCTGCTGGCTGGGTGGATTGGCCACGGATTCCGTTTCAGTGACTTGCACTATTTTCCTATGCTCCCTGGCTTTTGCTTCTTCCTTTTCCGTTTCATCTTATTGTTAGTATTATAGGAGCAAAGACATAGACAAGGCTACTTAGAAATGGTTAAACTGAAAAGTACTAACGCGTTGCTTAATGTCGAAAAAGCCACCAGCCTCCACTTTCTCTCGTACTAACGTATGTAGGGATACACATTAGACTATAAAATTATCTGTGTTCAGAGTCCATGTCTCACAGTATGACTAGGAACACTCCACATTACCCAACACCGCCACCACACACTGTGTACCATAATATTACGACCAATTCCACTGTCTCTATATTTCATGTGTATTTATATAGCATAGACAGGACAGCGAGGACTTGCCAGAGAAATGTGTGTGATGAGATGAACTATATAATATATTTTCAAAATGCGCAAATAGACATGAACACTCATAAAATCTAACCGATTTTTCAAGGGACACACTTTTCTCCCATGGAGAACATAGAGACCAAGCACAACGAGATAGTCATATTATTTGCAGCCAGCAAAGCTACTCAGATACTTGTACTACATCTTTATTTCCGTGTACATGACTGCGATAAAATCTACTACTGCATTACTGGCAAATACATGGACATCTATTTTGCATGTTCTCCCTGTTGTACCCTACTAGCTTTATGCAGACTCATGTGGGTGACTTCAGAGAGAGAGTACATGCAGTAGACACACACGAGTACATGATGATGAGCTGGAGAAAGTTTTCAAATGAAATGTAGACTCAGACTCGACAAGTAATACAGTTAAGAAGTTATAAGTAAACGACTATGAGTGGTGACAGGTGACTAGGACTACTCCTATAAAATCTTAGTGGACTCACACTAGACACTGTATACCATTATTATTACATCTACATACATAATACACCCTTCCACGAAACACACCATGCTATGCTCATGCTACAGGGCGTCCACGAACTCCTGCCCGTCTTCCCTCGTCATTCTCTGTTTACTCTATACACTTTACTCCGGGAATAACCCACGTTTTAAATATATAATGATCATGCAATTTTCATTTTGTTTATTATTTCCAACTATGTAAATTGTAAATAAGGGCTAATGTGAATGTGAATCATGATATTGTGGGATTTTCTGCATAAAAACACTTCAATTTAACATTCATGAGAAAATGGAGACTTATTTTAGATATATTGAGTAAACATTATTTACTAGCTAAAAGCAGGACTCTAAACTCCCCTTTCAATTTAAATTGGAAAAGGGTTGAGAATATCCCAAGGATATCCCTTTTCATTGAATTCCTATGTACCTACTTACCCTGGGAAAAGACATGAACCATGCAAGACGTATTTACAAGAGTACAGAAAAGGTAGGTAATGTTCAAGACCCTGTAGTAGCATAAGTACCTAGCAGCATTTGAGAGCGAGTGACTATGACTTGAGTAGTGTCATACAAGTTGATCGTAATAGTAGTAGTAAGAATGTATGTAGAGTTGTTACATTCATTTGGTTGTTAAGTAGCAACTAGGTAGTGTCAGATAACTCTTGTTCCCAATTAGACTAGCAACCCATCTCGACATGTCTCTATGAATCTACTTAGTCTGCATTCATAGCTATAGACACATGATTGTGTACAGTACCTATCTGTCGACGACACTTGTCTAGAAAAGATTTAGGGGCGTCAGAGGTTGCAAAGAGACACATAGTCTACCTTATGTAGTGCTTGACTGTGTATGCTCGTTTTATCCTATGCAAAACTTCAGATTGCTCTCCTGTTCATCGTAGTAGCTGTAGTATGACAACGATGGAAATCGGAAAGGTTGAATGCATGCATAAATGTATGCAAAAAAGATCGAGGACCTGACTGAGACTCAACTTTGTGCTCCATATGTGTGTATGTATACTGAATGGCTCTTTCCTCTCCGTGCCTTCCTCTCAACTCCAACTACATTTACATAGGTATACATACACAGAGACATAATGGTAGTAGTACAAATAGTGGCAGTCATGTAGCTTCTGTGTACTGTGGGTCTTGGGTCTTAGTCCTTTCTCAGAAAGTAAGGAAGTGTATAATATAAGGCGAGGACGACGACAACGACGATGAAGACAACGGTGTGGAAAGTGCTAAGGAAGACTGTGAGTCTTTTTTGGTGTGTGTATGTGTGTGTGTGTGTGTGTGTATGAGATTAGATTAGGGACGGAGACTGAGGAGTGGAAAAGTTAGGTTGGTATGGAAGATGAGATGAGATGCGATGTGATGAGAATAAGACGAGGCAGGAAAAAGTCGCATCCAGGACACGGTCTTCTTGTCGGATGAAGGCTGCTCCAGTCCAGACCCAGTTAAAGGACAAGTATCATCACTGTCTCCAAATACAACGTATGTATGTACATAGGTACATGTAGAATGTGTAGGGCTACCTACGAGGGACACTCTCCTAGCTCTTTTTCTCATTGCACTCTGCTCCTGACTTGACTTGTCACTGTTTTACTAGTACTGTAGTTGTACGTATCATTCGTACATGTCTTCGTCAACAACAGTCACAGTCATACTACATAGAGCCACTATTTAAGATATAATCATAGCAATGGAGTTGCCAAGGCTTCCTTGTAATAATATTGTCAATATGATGAACCACATTCACTTGTAGTATGTATATATGTAGTACCTATGTAGAGACAACTTACATCATATTATATTATTCTCCTAAAAAGGACAACTAACAATGAACCACTGTATGGGACAAGCCTAGCTTGCTATACACTATACAGTGTGTTCATTTCTCCGGGAATGTTATGCGATTTGCAAAAGAGTTTCAAGCACTTTCTGTTTTTGAACTTTCTTAAATTATTCATACATCGATTCAAAATTAAATAGGTCGGGGAATTCTTTAATAATAGGGTGCATCATTATTTTTCCAGAATTTTGTAAAAGTTGTGTATTGAGTGTGTATAAAAGAGGAATGTATTACACAGAGAGAAGGAATTAATATGGGTATTATGAAGACATGATTTATTTGAAGACTCGTCAGTTGAGGAGCACAATTTATAAAGGGATTTTAAAGTTTCAAGAAGAGTTTGAAGGCAATGAAAGTATCATTGAGAATTTAGCACTCTGTATGGACACAGTGTACGGGAGAAGGCATCACAGTTGCTAATACTCTGGGAGCTTGTGATCGCTTGTCGACTCGTGTACTTTATTTACAGCTATTGTCGCAACTATAGAGATTTGCGATAAGGGTTCAACTGATATAACTACAGTTATTTACAAGCGTGAGGTGGATACTACACACAGAGTACATGCTGGAACTATGGAAGACATACAACTGGAACTGGACTTGGTGAGTATATTATAGACTGTGGAGTCTGGAGTAGAGTGGATGTACATGGTGGTAGTGATCCTATGTCGTCTTATTGTGGGGTTTGTGTGAGTTGTAGCTGTACATTGTACATGTAGGTATGTATGTACGTATTTAGCAGTTTGACTTATGTAGTTGGTGTGTAGACTTGAGTTGATATGACTTTGACTGGAGTTGTAAGTTGTAAAAGGAGACTGTTGGTGGAAGTGTGTATAAAACGTGTGTGTATGTAGGAGCGGAGTATGAGGAAGAAGTAGCTGAGCATGGCAATATTTGCCTTGATTCTCGATCGATCCCTCTCGACTAATAGGACGAAAATTAACTCAAGAAATCTTGTTATCCTTTCCATTAGTCTATCTATCTTTCTTTTCTTTTCCATCTCATCTTGAAAAGTTTTTGGTGAGCTGAGTTGTTCGGAGGTCGAGTTGAGGTGCCGCATGGGGTGGTATGGCTATGCACTCTTTTCTACCTTTCTAATAAGTTTTCTGCATATAGCAACTAAATATTAGCCCGCATCACCTATATATACATACGTAAACCAATTTGCTCTTTTACTCGTTTTTTCTCCAGCAGAAGCGCTCTCACTCTTTTCTCACAATCCATCTATCTATCCCTACATACCTGTCGACTTTCGAGTCACCTACACGTCTTCCTCTCCAGGACGACTGTGTATAATGTTGCCACACATACTGGTACTCCATGCTAGTACACACTATGACCGTGCTATTTGTACTGCCAGCATACTTCCATCCTAAAACACACAGTACACTACAGAATAGCTACCTAACTACTATGTATGTATATACATGCAGAGATAGTTGAATGTATAAGTATACGTTGACTTCCTCGCATGCAGACTTTCAGGAAAAGTACGGAAATCCTCTTCTTCAAACTTCTCAACCAAATCTCACATTCACATGAAAGTCAAGTCATGGGAATCTGGGGAAATATCCGGTAGACGACTGCGAACGAGTCATCCGACGTCCTCTCTCTTACAAATCAGTCTCAAAATTTCATTTGCATTGAATTCCTATCAGAGTGCCAGACTCAAATTTTCTCATTCCTATCATCACTACTACACACATTCACACACACTCCCGACATTTATCCACAGAAAAGAAAAAGATTTCTCCGCTCTTACACTAAAGTAGTTTATGTAGCGTCTAATTCATTTTTTCCTCTTTAAAAGAAACGAACATTAAGAATCACAAGAATCCTTCCAAATGACTTTTGACATGGAACATTCTCATCGAACAAAGTAACTTTAGACGCGAGCAAGTTGAACCTCCTATAATATATCTACGTTGTTACATGGAAGTTATACACTTAGCAATCATCACACACAAAAAGGAGAATTTCTTTTCGTAGTACTATTGAAACAAAAAATACATTTGTTAGAAATGTAGCTATAGATGCTATAGAATAAATATATACATCATAGTATACACAATACGCATTATTACACACCCGAGTGGCGGAAGAGGAATTCGCAATTCCATTATGACATGACTGTGAATATAAATGTGTGATTCTACTACTCTAGAATACAACATATAAATTTAAGACTGTTGGAGCATGGCGTAGTACATACAACGATGCTAACCGTTTCATTACAAATATCAAATTTCATGTCAATAAGTGAATATGACCCCCAGTTGGGTTGTAGTAACCTAATCTTGTCGGCCAACTTCTTGGAAGACTACTGGCGGAGTTGGTTCTCAGATTAAATAAATAGATCAATTCCTTTAAATCTGTTAGTAGTTCTTTACATCAATTTACGAGCAAGTTTTGTGAGAAAAGTGAGCTCTGACTTTTGACTCAGCAATGTAACTCAATGTAACTCACATTGCACTCACGCTTTACGCACAATGCACAACGAGCAACGAGGCAAAACTGATGTCAATAACGTGCTGTGTAAGTGCATGTTGCTACTACGTCTTTTCATCCATCTCCTCTCAATATCTCTGCAGCAGAATGTGCTGGACCTCTAAGATTGCTTTTCCAGAGCAAATGCATTATTCGTGATAGTGCTTTCTTTGAAGATGTTTTAACTGGAAGTAAGTACACCTTTCCTTGACGCTCCTAAACCTACTACAACCACACAACACTGAATTTTTCAATTCACATGCCCTTGCTTTTCTTTTTTTCTTCTACCGAAATACACACAATGACGACGTTCCTCCTTTCCCAAGCTAATAGTATTGCAAAAAAGTAATAAGTTAGTCTTTCCATGTTATTACTACACTGAAAGGTTATTTCAGTTTGCATACACATAGGCAGTTGCTTGTATGAGTGTGTTAGTATGTAGGTTGTACATATTGCCATGCATTTGACAGATGTGTGCACAACGACAGTACCTAATGTACATAACCAAGTTGTTGTTTGCGTAGCAGAGTCATTACAATTTCTATCTGTTTGTACATTTCCTCCAAGACACTCCAACTCTTTCTTTCTGCTCTCTCGTACATTTATATCTGCAAACTATTTCGTGCTTCAATGCACTAAATGGTCTCAAACCATTTTAACACACAGAGCTTCCATTCATCCCAACCCAGTCATTCGACTTAAGTCGCAACTTGTAAAATCCGTTTCTTTAAATGAATAATGACGGCTCGTGTATACTCCTAGTCTCATCTCAATACATGTGCCATTGTATTTACAAATGCTATCTTGGGAATTTTCTATTTATAATTAACTGCTATAAAGATCTAATTATAAATAACGTTAACTAATTTCCGTTCCAATCCTTTGGTCTCAATTCCATTAAGGAGAAATTCTATTTGTACAGATTGTTATTATACACTGTATAGCGTTTAAAAATGAATAGCGGTTGTGTAGGTATGAGCACACGTATTGTATGATATTTGTTATGATGCAAATGTAGAGCAATAATATTTTAGTAAGATATAAAATATATATAGCGATATGTAAAGCACCAGCAGGAAAGCTCTTCAGGGATTGTCTAGACTGGAAAAAGAGGCTTACTAATGCTTGCGGTCCTGCAAATTAGACGGGGGACGTTGAGAGAGAGACAAGAGGAATAGGCATTAGTGTTTTTGTTGGTTTTATGTTTGATTTTCTCTCGGTGCCTTGCGTTTTCCGGGGAGGGAGAAGAAAATTGAGATAAAGAAGTCGGGAAAAAGATGTTTAAGGTGTAGGATGCGAATCAATTTGAAGAACTAACTGACATGACGGGAATGAGCTGCCAATCAACTTGTCAAAAACTTTTTTCTGAAAGCCTTCAGAGCCCGGCTGGGCAGAAAATGAGGCAGCTCAAGTCAAATAAACAAAACGATGAAAATAGAGCTGTGTGTTTCTTGGTGTATTGGTGATTCAGCTCCAGTTGGTTGCGCCATGTTCATATCATATCACATGGGATAGTAGTTTGGTCACAGACCTGTGAACTCTGATCAACTCACTTTACTACCTCGACTTGACAATGCAGCTTTGTCCTCAGACGTCACTTGCTCAGACTTATTTGTCAGTTGTGTGAGCTAACAGACACAGGACACAAAAGACATGCAGTCAAGACATGCACCAGAATCACGCATCCTACTTTCCTTTACACATCCTACTCTACACTATTCTTAGCAAACATCATAAATATTGTATTATCATACACCTACTTGTATTCACAGCCCCCTGAACACTCCCGCCAAAGCTAATGCGCTTTTCACAACATTTTTACATAGAATCTTCCTCTGCCAGTTTAAATCTTTATTATTACATTCTATATGAAACATGACAGATACTTCTGAATTACTGAATTACTGAATCATAACAAAATCAAAACTTTTTATACATTGCGCTCTTTTTTAGACTTTTGTAAATGCTTTTATTGTAGTAACGTATTAAATTCAAAGCCTTTCTCTGTAAACTGTAATACGAGTGTAATACTACACATTTTTTATAGAAAAGTGAGAAAAGAAAAGTGAATCCAAAATAAGTATAATAAAATACAGTAAGAGTAGGTATATGTAGCTATAATATTTATTGTTGGCTTCTGCACAGGAAATCATGTATGTAGTAAAGCAGCATGATCAAGCCCATTTGCATATCAAAGTTTTAATCCAGGAAAATTAATGTGCTAATTTGTTTCCTTTATGGTGGTTTTTCCACTGGTTTGTTTTCCATTCTCTCCTCATAAAATAAACTCACTTTGATAGAGCTATTTTCTGATTAGGTTTAATCCTGCAATTCGCCAAACCACCGGAAAACGGAACACAATTTTACAGCCATTGTATAAATGCATTAAAAAAGTAATGTCACATTCATTATGTGGGTTTGACTTTTTAGCCAAAAGTATTAAGCACGTATACAGTACGGCTTTTAAATTCGTTCACAATTCAATTCAACATTTGCAACAATTCATATTTAACCCAAAAACGTTTGTCTCAAAATTTATGCAGCTCTAAGGCGTTTGCTAAATGATTTACGGATATATAATGTGTACAATTTGTTAGTGATATTTGAAAACACACACATTATGCAGCAAGCATGAATGAATACTTCATCGAGTGTGTATTTATTTAACAAGATGGAATAATTTAACAGTTGTGTATACATCCACAACTTTTAATTACTTGTCTGTATTTAAAAAAGCTACAGCCTTTCAAACAATGAATGTCTACTAGAAGAGTAACAGAAATACTCGTTCAAGTTAAAACGCCATTATAGAACTTTAAACACGATCCAGTTGGCAGCAGAGTGGCTGAGTGAGAAAAATTAATAGCTAGAGTATATAATCAACGTCTCATGAAGCTCTAACAACTTCCCTACCTTAGCTATACCTATATACTTTGTAAAATACGATTTCCTTGCGTCCAAAGGAAATCCCAACCCTATAATCTTTTGAAATACACTAAAGATGAAAATATCTCCGAAATATTAAAAACGTCCAAATAAAATGAAGCCATGAAACCAAACAAAATCCTTATAATTACAAACCTGCTACTGAAAAAAAAATCTACGGAAATGGTTGATTTAGCAGAGGAACTGGGAATTGAAAAGGAGATTTTTGAATGGTGCTTGTGCATAGAAAGGATTCTAATAAGAAAAGAATTTGAATAGTTTGTGTTTGGTTGTAAGTATATTGGATGAAATGTATCTATTGTATCGTATTGGAGTAGATTTTGAGTTAAAGAAAAGGAAAGTGTATGTATTGCTGTATATTATGCATAGAGTCTAGAATGATAGGACGGTGGAAAAAGAGTGGAGCCTTATAGAAGGAAGAAGATTTCCACAAGACAAGTTAAAGCCAAAGAGTGATCTTTAGGATCTGTGTTGGTCTTGTTGCTGCTGGGAGTGTACTCTATGGACATGGACAGTGTGGATCTAGTCTCCTTGCAGTTCCACTACAGTGCATATTATACAATAGTGAACAAGTGCACATTCAGAGATGTACTTAGGAGTCGAACGCAACCAAAGTTGTGCTTGTCGAGAGCTTCTCAACTGTTTTTCTTCCTCTACTGCACTTTACGGCTCGACTTCACTCCACTTTCCACCATATACATATATTTATTATCAAATACACTAACACAGAATGCAAATGCACTTCTCTTGTGTCCATAGACATCACAACATAAAAGACTCCCATTTCCTTGTTTAAATATTACTTCTTCAGATACTTCTATAGTCCCACTGCTTCAGTCAGACACACTTGGCTCTGCTTGCGCTTCTGGTCACACTAAACTGCTCCAGGATAAACTAAAAAACAAAAACACTAAGTGTGTCCTTCCAGGAAATCTATTTTATTATACTGGGCCAGTTCCCAGCATTTTCTGCTACAGTTACCCGGCTCTGCTACACAATCTGAGGTATTACTACATATAGATTTCTGTGCCACTACACCGACTTCAAATAAACTTCGGTCTTGTCTTTTTCCCTTAAGTTACTCCATTTCAGTTTTGTCAGCCTCACGCTCTTCTCCCTCTCAATATTATTATATATTGCTAGTAGGACTAGTAATAGTAAGTAGATATAGAGTGGTTGCTTGTTCGTGGCCTTCACTAAAACTCGTGTTGCAACTGACATAGTGGAAATGGACAACGATCTACTGAACCTGCACAAAATTGAAAAACAACTCGCCATTCATAGTAGTACATGGATTTATGCTGTGGACAACAGAATAGACTTCAGTTCAGTTCATATGAGGTGAGCTGCGATAATCTCATCCCCAGTCATACAGTGTAAGCCGTGTAAGCCACTAGCTTTTATTTTTTGCCTGCCTTTTATTTACTCCAATTTTAAAACTATTATTTTTAGTAACTGTTGTGCTATTATCATGAATTTATATATCGATGTGTAATTTGTCATTTCGTCAAATCACTTTCACAAATAATCCTCATACATCATAAATAAGACAAATCATTGCGCGCCTTGAATCGTGAAAACACTTAATTTGATTTAATGTCATATATTCACTAAGTCTTTATAAGAGATCATTAATTTCCTACAAAGTGATAAATAAATTTTTAAGAAATGTAAATGTATATTTATGCTGGACTAAGCTCAAGGTTCAAAAAGCCATTCAAAGGTCATTTCAAAATAAAGTCTTTATTAAAGACTGTGATATGTTAACATAAAAAGGTACTAGTTAATATTATTATTACTTGTATAGCTATGTAGTTAATGTAGTAGTTCATAAATAAAGAGCAGGAGACTGAAATGTAAATTTATATATCAGCAAGGAGGGGGCTTTGGGTTGCTTATGACGTTATGGGAGGGTTGAGTTAAAGTGTTGGACTGTTGGGTAGAAGCAGCATTAATTAATAGTAGCTATGTGCAGGCATTAAGAAGTAGTCACGTCAGACATAATCCTCTGTAGAAAGAATTACAAGAATACTTTCTCCATATATCTCTTAATTAATTAAATTCCATATAAATTAAATAGAAGATTAAATGTTTTTTCAAAGTCAATTAGCGAAAGTAGTACCTATGCTGGAAATGTAATGGGTACACATATGTCGGAGTACAGAGATGTTGCCTGTATAGACATGTAAGATATGCACATGTATTTAATTACGCAATATGTAAATTACGTTTATTGCTGGAAACGTTGCAGTAGTGCAGTGACTAAGACAGAATGAAAGTGGGCGAGTGTAAATATTTTGGCTAAAATGAGTCTTATCGGTGGCCACTATATGCAACATTATCCTTACTTGGAGCTATTAATGTTGAAGGAAATAAAGGAAGTGAACCAAAGGATGGTTGAAATTGGGAACAAATTGAATGTAATTGCAGTGTAATTGAATCCGAGGCAGGAGTAAGTTGGCTGAATTCCTGTCCTGAGTGTGCTACATTTTCACCGTTTCAGCTGAACGAACAAAAAGGGAAATACTTGTTACAGCATAGTTATGGGAAGCTGAACCAAGTTAATACTCTCTAGAAATCCCAATCTAAACGCTATGCTGCTCCTGCCATTGCATTCAACAGCATTCTTACACATACCATCAATGACCTTCGTTCTCTCGAATGTATCAAGCCAAAGAACTCTTTTTTCTAAATTAAAAATAAGTTATTGGTTTACGAAAACAAAGAACGGAAACTCACTTTGTATTGTGCTAGGCACTTACATGAATGCTGCTTTTCTTCCTAAGCTTGTTTTGTATTCTAGTATTTCTTCAAAATTGAATTATGTACTGTAAATTTAAATATATTGCAGTGCATGCAATTACTGTAGCTAAGGTATGTACTATCGATTCACTATAAGCAATACAAAATCACTTCACTTAACTTGCTGGATAAGGAAAGTTCATTTATTGATTTCAATCTTAGTTGTATGTAGGTCTGTCTCGGTGTATCTAGCCCTAGTAAATATCTAGTTCAAGAAATAATAATGTGAATTCATCCTATAAATCGTTTGACCCATGGGTCTAGCTAATTTGTAGTGAAAGCACTGTAGCCAGTAGTTGCAATGCAAACTCAAATGAAATAATTAGAACTTACAAGGATGTCTTCAAAGTGCAAGGTATAAATACTGTAGGTAAATACGAAGTGGAGAAATGAGTGGATCTTGGAGGGACTCCTGAAATTGTCACGGTAGGTTTATACACAAGACATCAGAGCAATACAAATTAAATTATTGCCAGAGCAATGCGATGCTTTTAAATACTAGAAGTGGGAGTCATGCAGCGAGACAACGTGGAGGACAGAAAGTAATATGATTTGTATCGTGTAATATCTCTTTAAATGTATCACGTCATGGTGCTCGACATTAAAAATGCTAATAACTCATTCTATCTTACATACATATTAAATTACTTAAGGCAACTTACGACAACTTATCCACACAATTCTTTAGGGACCTCAATTACCTTTCATGTGTAATTGGAATTATGCTCGGGAGTGCTAGGGTTTGGGAGAAAATTCAAATTTTCCAAAATGCAATTACCCAGTCAACAAATTCCATTGCAGCGATATAAGATAATAAGTATTAGCACGGACAGTGTTAGTGACATGTTCTCTTGGTAATTCAAAATTTGCAGAATTTTTAAAATTTATGGTTTTTTTCAACTTAGATGCAATATCTTGATGTCATAAGTGTCATTAGCACCTCTTCTTTGGCACAAAAATGGGGTATCATTCTGAAAGTTAACTAGCACAGTGTGTGTATGTGCAAGGAGCTGGGATGTTGGGAACGTGAACAGGGTGTGTAATTTTATTTCTATTAATAATATGTAATGAAGTAAGAACGAGTAGAAAATATAATTACGATATGCAGCAGAAGATTGGGTACAGAGCTAAGTACCTAACTACTACAACTACTACACCATTCTCACTACTGCCCCAAGTGTAAACGGAAAATGAAGCAATAAGAACTCCTACACCAAATTGCGATCTTGTTGATTAAATACAATAATCTCATTTAGAAACTAATTCGTTGAAATGGAACGTTAGAGAAATCGCCCTGGCTGAGTGAGCTTTGACTCTGGCACAGTGATTGCCTTCACAGATTCCATAGTCTCATGTTACAAATGCAATAAATAGGGACAGCCAAACGGCGGATGTGGCTGTACTTTTGATAATACGTGCTACGGTTACATCTTTGAAATAGGTACGTAATAATTGAGACATGCTTAACTACAACATGATCACTTTCCGTAGTCTGCTGCTTAAATGGTTCGGGGCAACAGGGCACTAGAAATGATCGAGTCGTAATTATGGCTCCAATTACACGTGCATGATATTTGCATCAGACATTCACTTGTACTCTAAAGTACCGATATAGGTACCTTTGTATTATAGCAACAGTCGTATATCTTAAACTAAATTAATGTATTTCCTAGTTCGTATACATTAGTTATTTTAAATAAACCATAGTTGAAATTCGTAATATATTACTTTATTCCATTCCTTAGCTACTGTATAGGTAAATTTGTCAAGCAAAGGCCCATCATATTTTATACGACTTTAGCGCACATGTAGCTAACCCATTAAAAAGTGAAACTAAATTGTATCGATGGCAACAAATCATTTTTGTTGCTGATTTCAAGTACCACGACCCTATATTATATACAATATGGGTATAACCTTCTAATATTACACAGTTGTCATAGGATACCTACATACCTTGATACTTTATACACATTATACTGTTCCTTAAGAACATTCTCACTACCAGAAGCAATTTCACAATTTTTTAACACTGTTGTAGTTTACAGCCCAGGAAATTTTCCTTTAAGTCATTTAACTCTTGAATACTTGGCCTTCTTGTGTTCATTTTTGGCTGTGTAGATATTATATTACCTAATATATTCTTCTGCATGAATGAGTAGGAAATTATAGTGAGCAGAAATAAAAATGATTGTAAAGGGTAGATGGTTGTATTTGTAGGATTGCAAATTTATTTGATATGTGTGTGTGAATGTGCTAGTGAAGAATATTATATTATTATGCAATTTAATTTGATGTGTACGATATAATATTGGTGGATGTTCAAAGGAAATTAGATTTAGTATCTCCTAAGGATAAATTATATTATTATTACTATTCAGTGCAGAGACCGCATGCATCTGCCTAGTTTGTTTGCAGAAGATCCTTCAATGAAACATGCCCTTGCGGTTTTAATTCCCAAAGAGAAAACCCATAATGCAACTGGTTCTTTGAAATTTCCCTTTCAGACTGAGTAGGTACACTTTTAGTTCGATATTCTTTGTAGTCAGCCACATTATTAGAAAATCAAAGGAGTCATTATTGTCATTGTCATTTATTTCTTTAGCACAACGCAATTGTCACAATTGTTTAATGAGGACTGTCAAAGTTAACCAAGTATATTATTGATGCATCACACACGCATGAATGCTCACATTGTGTTATACAAGACTTCACACAATTACGACTCCTCTTATTTCGTTTGCTTGCAAGAACCTATTCTAGTATGACACTATATCTCTAGGTATTCTATAACTATTTGTAGTTTCTTAGTCGGAACAAGAATTCTCACTTGAGAAAGTGTTTCTTAGAAATTATAATCAAAGAGCGACGACCGACATTCTGCAGCCGCAATTTCTAAAGATTCATAAAATCTGTTTCGTGGAACTGGTTCTTGTTAGAAATGCTTTTACTTTGCCCGCTATTGGTGTATGCACTCTAACCCATTCCGACAACACAAATACATCACGCCAAACTAAATGTAAGTGATTCTTAGTTATTCGAGTGTGGTTTTAAGTTCAGTGCATAGTTCGATACCAAAATCGGCTTCTTAAATTTCTTGATCATAATAATATGAGGTTGAGTAGACACTAATATTAGGAAGCAATGCGAGAGAAAGAGGTGGGTAGGTATCGGTAGAGCTTACTGGTTGAAAGCTTAGCTTTCGCTTAGCTATTCAGAAGATTAGTTCCGTTTTAGAATAATATTTAGTGTTTGTATTAAATTGATGAGCATTGCATCCGGTAAGCCGAGTTGATGGTTATAGTAAATTATAGAGATTTTGCATTGGTTGCTTGCTCCTATTATGACAATACTCGCTATGTTTGGATAGCATTGGGGTGAATTTAATTTGGTCGTCTGAAATGTAATAGGATGGAGGATTTGCGATTTGAGCATGTGATAGCAAAGCCATAAAATCCTGTTAGTTGTGTACGCACTCGCTTCACTACAGACGATTCTGTTATCAATATCAATGCGAAATGAAAAGACAGCAGCGCATAACACAACTACCAACGGTACCTACTCCATTTACGAGTACCTCTCTATACCTATATGTACCTACTACCTACAATGTGCAGATTGATTCTCCTGTGACTATATTTAAAATATACATTATACGCACTACTACGTTGATCCAGTGTGCAAATACTCAAATGCTAACACAGATATTGTAAAGTCAGCAATAAATTGATATCTACAGTCAGAGCAATTGAATTTCTATGCAAAATACAAGTCGGTATCGCTAACACTGCAATAATGACACTGAATACTACATTAAATATACAGCAATAGAATATTTAGGTACATAGTAGTATGGCTTTGCAGATGGATGGCTGCATGGCATTTGCACGCAATAATCGAGAAAGTTGAAAAAGGTGGGGTAAGAAAAGAATGTTTAAGGCTGTATCCAGATTAACACCTTGATGACAAATGGGTATTGGGAAGTGGGGGACAAAGAGTAAAATGATATAGCGGGGAGTTGTGAGAGTTGAGTATATGATATGAGTAGCGGTGTTCTGTCGCCATGAAATGTTTATTAGGTCTCACTCTGGTTCTTATTTCTGGGAAATTTTGTCGACGACAGCGTTACATTTTTTAAGAGGCAATTCCCGAAATCTAATCAGCAATAAAAGGGAGTTTAACGGAATCTTTGTTTGACCGTTGTGTTCTCTCGGCTGTGAGTTTTGTTCTCGGCTCTTTTGTTTTTTGACTCGACTATGTAGTAGTATACTGTAGTAGTGTGTAGCTGTGACGATACGTGATACGACCACTGACTTGACTTGATGATCAAAGTCACTTGGTGGACTTTCACTACACATGAATTGGGAAAAGTATTAGAAAAAGCCAAAGAACGGCAATGTTCATCAGTCTTTAGTGGCACATCCTTCGTCTCCTCATTTCCTATATCCTTCTCTGTGTTTCTCCGTCCATGCTAACAACCGTCATAATTCTTTTATAGGCAAAGGAAGCCAAAGGAGTAGACAGGAAAAGAAATACGATACGACCACCAACAACCAACCAGACTTTCTTTACTTTTACTTTCCTTTATTTTAACTTTACTTTGGCTCCCACAGATATCCTTGTTTGTTATTGCCACCCAGTCCAGGCCACTGTTCTTCTTTTCAGTCCACAGCTCTTCTTTAACAACAACATTTGTACGATGTGTTATGTGTGGAGTACTTATACGTGAACAGAACACTGTTGGCTGTTTAGTGCATGCGAAGACCGGGGCAGTGTGTCATGCTCAAACTCAATGTGTGTGTGTTTATATTAGGATGCTATGGTGTAGTAAGTCTGCTATGGCTGTGTGTTTGTGTTTTGTAAATAAACTGTGCGAGAGTAAATACTCAATCTCTGCCAGGTTCAGCTCTTTCGCATTTCCCTCGTGCCAGACTCATATATTATGTCACACTTCCATCGGCTCATTCATTATCAGACCAACAACAACATTTTCATACAATCCATTCCATGCGTCTTTATTTCCATAATAATGAGTACCTGTCGACAAGAGGGTGAGTTTTCTCTCAGTTTGTTGCAGCGGCCGACTGATATATGCAATGCCCGCCAAACCAACCAACCAGTTGACTACAGAGGGTTATACTGTAAGAGTAGCATTAGTAGGAGTATATATATTGTAATCAGTTTCTGTGCCAAGGCAAATGCTAACAGTGTTAGGAACATTCAATTATGCGTGACTGACTACATTATGTTGTTACTGGTGGAGGTGTAGGGTATAAATAACCGGAGGCTGATGTATTTATAGGTGCAGTAATAGGAACTATATCAATTTAGAAGCGTAAGGAAATGTTTTACGTGATTAGCAGACTGCTGGTGGCAAAAAGGGCAAAGTGACGTTTAATTAAGAATGACGTTCGTCTAATAACACCACAATTTTGACTTGATGGAATAGTTTGTGCATTGTAGGAAGTGTGTAGGATGTGTAATGGAAATTCTGTGTGAGTGTAGGTATATACATGTGTATTTTTGTTTTTTTTGTGTTAGAAGTTGCAGGCGATGACCGCTGAGTTGGAGTGTTGTTGTGAATTGTAAGGAAGTAAGTTGAAGAAGAGTATGAGCGAAAGTCAAAGAAAACGAGAAAAAATGTCGAGTTAATGAGGTGGAGTCAGAAACGACTCGGCTGGGACTAAAGTGAAAAGAATGCCATGCAATCCTACATCAGCGTAAACTTGGATAGCACTTCAAAAAGATTAGAAACTTCTACCCGGAGAAAAGTGCTTTCTCGACAACAACATGGCACTAATTTTGGTACATTGCTAGTTTTTCTTTACATCAAATAACACATTCTTGAATTTACTCGCCTTATACTTCGTTTGTCACACAAACAATGATCATTTTCGTGAGAACCGTTGTTGAGCACACTCTCAAATACTTTCCTCCAATACATTTCACCCAGCCTTCTGTTCTGATAATTATGACCAAAAAGACGCTGAGGACTGGAAAAACTTGTTGGCACTACACTAGGGGACATTGGAGGATATTGTCAATCTGAAACATTCAATCAATAACAGATAAAATAAAATACTAAATGCTACATAGTCAAAAATGTTACAGAATAGTTGTAGCAACTAAAAGATTGTTAAAGTTCGTATCGCCACTCAAATTATTTCACCTGTCAATCGTATAATAATATGGTCTTGATGATTTTACAAGATACTTTCTCAATTACGATTGCAGGACGATAATCAATTTTTGTGCTCTACTTATTTTACTTTATTAAGTAAGAAATAAAGTAAAGTATGTGGTTCTTTCATAAGAGAGACATTCTTTTCTGGGCCAAAATCGAATTGTTATTGTTGCAAAACTAATAACCCAGAAAGCTTTTCAGGCTTGCAAAATCTTTATACCAACTTGAATAATATTCAATACCAAATCTCTTTCACAACAATACCAAACTAAATAATCCCGTCATTTTGTTTGCTTGTTTTAAATTGTTTGTGAAATGTTAACTATAACAAAATATTAGCCATAAAAAACAAAATTCCTAAGCTGATATTTTATATAGAGGACTACAGATACCTACTAAATAACTGATTGTACAATATGAAAAAATATTATTAGGAAACTACATAGTCTCCTAATAATATTTTTCATGAATTTTTAGCTAATAATACGTTTGAATTATTGTTGTGCGTATAATGTAACCACTACAGCTCGTTAATGGGATTATTGGTGTAATCAATGCAAACTTAAATACCATAATTAAATTTTTCATTAGTAATACCCGAGTGTAGCAGCACAGCGTAACGCATGAAAGCACAGTAGAAATCGTACTTGAAGCGGAAAGTGTGCATAATATGCCTAGCCTAAAACAAAATGTGCCAACCCATTCAAAACAGCGAATGAGTGCCTATAATGTATAATATGTGGTACCTATGTATTTTATGTGTGTGTTTCATAAGTCATGTAATACTAGGGACTGCGTTGTTAAAGCTAGCAGGTATTGTCAGTCTTGCTGTAAACCGCCAGAAAATCGGATTATGTATTTTTGTTATGGGACCCGTATAGTTTGGAGAGTGGGTATAAGAACAATATCTGTGATTAGATCGAGTCTGTCTGTCCAGGCTTCTCTTGCATGTTTATTGCTTCCAGACTTCCCTTTCCAGTAACGACGCATAGAAGCCAGTTGTGGATTGCGGATCGAGTGGACTGTAATTTTGTAGATTGAGTCAGCAAATAATACGCAATGTTTGTACACATGTCAGCACAGGGAATCTCCACCTATTTACATTCTAGCCCATCTCATCCGGTCAGCTTTACAAAATACTAATCCGTATAGGTACTTAACTTCTCCAACCGTAGATTTGCCAAAGATATATTTTCAGTTGTTTCATCTAACTTCCGTGAATCAGCATCAGGGAGTCATCAGGAGCAAGGCTTAATTCTTTAAGCTCAATTCTATGCTGTAATTCCCCGTTGTTTGCCTATACATTATAAAATAACATCCACCGCTATCCAAAAATACAAGAAAAGTCATTTCAGCTGGACACTGCATCACTCACACCACTCATTTCATTCCTTAGTGATATCATACTCACGCAGCTGAATTTGTCTCACAGAGCTTATACCAATACGAGCATGTAGAGATTTTCTCTAATACATACCCACAATTAGGTATTCCAATTTCACTAGAATTGCTAGAATTTACTAGAAATTTTAAATTACTAGAAATATTAAATTACTAGAAATTTTAAATTACTAGAAATTTACCATTAATTTCCAAAAAACATATTTGGTACGAATTAATTCAAATATAAGTCCAAAATCAAAAATCAATATTGTACTCACAACTCGTAATACATTTATACTAGAGGAATAAAAGAGCAGATCAACAGAACAACTCGAATCCGCATGAACTCAAAAAATTCAAAATCTCAAAGTAACAAAAAAAAACTGTTGGTACTAATAAGGCCTCACTATTTCTACTTCAATTGCTTTAATTGCTTTGAGGAGTCTCAACTTTTTAACTTTCACTAAAGTATTGCTATGAAAATAATGTAAACTTGATTTGAAGTTGTGCCATTATGACCCGAAATCCCAATCCAACAAAATCCAAAACAAATTAGCAAAATTTTGTCACCCAAACCCGCCCGATATTGAATTCCGGCGGACAACGAGGTGACTCGGCTCGTTTACACCTCTATTTTGTCGTTTGCAATTTGAATGTGCACTCTCTAAGGCTTGGAAAATGCAATGCTTCATAGAGCCGAAATATCCAGTGCTGATACCAGTAGTTGTAGGACCCGCATGCATTTGCTGACTCTCTATTACATGTGCTGTAAAGAATGATATTAAAGCATTGGAAATACTTATCACTGAACCGTTAGTTTTTGGCTTGTATTATATTAACGAATTTGAAGTATGGTACTGTTTGTTTACATTTTTGCTATGGGAAGCGAAACCGCTGATTTGAGTATAGGTAGTAGCTTTAGGTTTATTTGTTCGACTTGTTATCTGCTATTTATTTATGTACTTTGTTGCTGTCTACATTGCTTGTTTTGTCTTGGTCTTATCTCATTCGGATGGACTTTCCTAGAGGAGGAGCTACTGGTACTCTCTCTCTCTCTCTGCAAACCCTAATGTAATAATGCTGGTTGTATAGCGTCAGTTGATTTCTGCAGCTACTGTTGCTGCAGAGTGCATAGTGTTATACGGTCCTGTGTCCTGAATAAGATTTATATTGTCTCTATAGCGCATCAAGTCGGAAGAACAGTCGATTTCCAAAGGACTTTGCTTTTGTTCCTTGCTTTCCCGTGTGCATTCACAAATTGACTTTTGAATGGGTTGACTTTGTATGACTATACAGCCGTTGAATGATATACACACAATATGTATACCTTTTCGTTTGAAATATAATCATGATAAATCATAGGGCAGTATTTTATCTGTGTATAGACTTATTATGATAAATAATAGGTGACTGTGCTATGGAAGAATTGTGAGTATTGTTATAGAGGGGAAGACTGTGAATGAAATTATTGCCGGGAGTGTTTTAAGTGAGAATAATTGTGGTGTGATGATGAGCAGATGGAAAGCAGAGAAAGCGGTTGACGAAAGAAGCGTGCAAATTCTGGTTTCGAAAAGTGGTTGCCTTTCTATTCAGTCAAGTGGGAGTTGGCGCTTTGCTACTTGGATATACAATCCTAGGTGCTATGATGTTTATTAGCTTGGAGTCATCAACAGATAGCCGTCGAGTATCTCAAGTGACCCGCATCAGAAATCAAACGGTATCCCAACTGTGGAACGTCACGCACAATTATAATGTCATCCACACAGAGAAATGGCGAGAGGAAGTTGAAATGATTGTCCGAAATTTCCAAAGTTCTTTGGCGCGTGAGATTCGTTTGGGGTATGATGGATCTTCTGATCCTGTTTGGACCTTTCCGGCAGCTCTTATGTACTCGCTCAGTGTCTATACGACAATCGGTATGTTGTTCGTCTCTTGCACGCAACGATGATCAAACGACTTCCAATAATAACCCTCATGTCATAAAATACCCTATTTCAAGATTTGTCCAAATCCCTCACGACATGTTAGTTGTTAGATTTCGTGTTACGATCGATATTCAACTCTACGCTCGATTTTTACTTCCTCGTTTCAACGTCCTAAATTCCTCTTCTCAAAAATATTCAAACTTTTCTAAACACAATTAACGAAATCCAGTTACACCGTATTCCTTCCAGTGTGTAGGTTTTTTAATGATGAAATCGTTTTATTCCTATAAGTTTGCAAAATAGTAAGTATGTAGTAAGTAGCTGGCTACTTAGCTACCGAAATTACAAAGTTACAACCGACAAAAAAGCAATGATAAAATATTTTATTAACTCATTTCATTTCTAATACGAATCAGATTGAAAGTTTGTGAGCAAGTCTTATTGTGCAAACAGGATATGGGAACCTCCGACCTAAAACGGAATGGGGAAAGACTCTCACGTGTTTCTACGCTATGGTTGGCATCCCTCTTCTGCTTTTGTACATGGCAAACGTCGGTGATCTCCTTGCAACAAGTTTTCTACAGTTTTACTCTTTTCTTGACCGGTAATTGGATACAAAGTTGTAAAACTTTTTTTCCTTCTCCGCAAGCCTTAAATGTGCCTAACAAACGCAGTCAACAGCATTTTTGTTTTTCCTTCAGATTTGTGAATAATAATTCGTTTTCCTGTACCTATTGAGTTTCTCCTACGAGATCTACTTTTATTTCCTGATGCGTACTACCCACCCAGCATGCTACACAGTCTGTGATTATGATTATTATATTTTGCTAGTGAATCGGTGCCCGTACTTCGTGCGGGAAAGGTATAAATGCATGCTTTGATTTTAAGCCAGCGAAGTCCTAGAGACCGTACTAGAGAGAGCATAATATGAGCCCTTTGGTAAATATTGACATTTGGTGTGGTAAATTACCTTCTTTATTAATTTGAAAAGTTGTTGGCAGAATTTATTTTAATTCTCATGATCAATTGTTCATTATTCAATTCGCAATCTCAATCCAATTACTTCACCTTTCAAAACTCCATTTTAAAGCTTTATCCATTGTCGACAAATTTTTCTCAACTATATTTATTTGTTATTTTGTTAATACTTACTGTTACTTTTACCAAATTCTTAATAAACTTTTTTCTGCCCAACCTATGCATTTTTTGCAATAAGTACATTTTTCTCAATTCTAACAACTTCGTACTCTGTCTTTATTACAGTGTTCAAAATATGTAGATGTTGATACTGAAACTACAGCTTGCATTTCTGCAATTTTTCTCAACTTTATTCCACGCAACCCCATTCAATTCATCCCAGCTCATTACATACCAAACCGCACACTCTGGGTCTTTCTAATTTCTTTTAAATCCCTCACTTTATCTGATTTACCAAGGAATTTACATATTCATACATTTCTCACATTTTTCTTCTATTATATCCCAAACCTACCTAATGTTTTCCCAACTTGATCCTATCCAATCCCCTCATACTTTTTGCTTAATTGTCTTTCGCCAGCATGCTCATTTTTGATATCCCTACTGTAGTCGTGTTATTGCTTAAACAATGTGATAAAGGGGGCCACTCTACATACTCACACTATTACCATTAATAAAATAATAACATTCACGTGATCAAGTATATTTATATTGGCAAAAACTTGGCAAACACAATGAGTATTTTATTAACGACGATTATGTAAGGGATTTTGAAATAACAACATGTAAGAGCTTTAAAGTTGCGGTATTACAATCCTTGCAAATGATTTTGAAATCATACTGATTGCTCGTGGACAAATGACTCGCTTTATCAATATTTATTGAGCATTGTAATACGCTTTGCCTACGAATCCGTTGGTAATGGCGGCCATCAACCTTCAACTTAGAGCTAGTTTATATAAATGTACTACATATTTGTATAAGTTTGGAAGGAATTTTGTGTCCTAACCCAATACCAATAAATGTTGCCATGAATGTATGATTTCGCAACTTGCATAAAGTGGTAGAGTGGCCTTGCATTTTACTACATTGTATTATGCCATCAAAGTTTCTCCGTTTTCCTGTCCAAGACAACACAGTTTATAGAGAGGATCTGGAATCGGACGATGGTCATATAAGTTTGCGAATTTTTTCGAGGTCTCTCAGATATGTGACGAGCATTTTTTATTTGAAAACGACTGAGACACTATCTTGAATAAAAAAGAAGGTGTTTCCAAATGTCAGAGTAAGATTCAACGATCATTTTGCAGTATAACAGAAATATTTGTGCAATGAAACTAATCTAGTAAAGTGAGAGCTTTTTGGAATGCATAGATCAATTTCTTCAATGATGAGTGAAAGGAACAGAGGCTCCCGTTAAGTTTTATGCCGAAATCTCAACAAATGTATAGCTATACTACCAGTTAAAGAGCAGGGTTGAAATACTGGTGAAAACAGTTTTCTCCAACGGAATAATGGTTAAAGCAGAAATAATATTACAAACAAACAAATACATGCTTATACGTATAATATGCAAACTTTAGTCGATTATCCAAATTAGCAACTTTTAACAAAAACAGTATTAGCACATCAATCGCATCAAATATTTAGCAAATTCAGATTACAGTGAATAACACTTTCGGCTGACGAAATCAATGCAAGTTTAATTAAGTCAGGATCCTAGCCATGCATTTTGAATTAGCTAATGAAGTAGATAGTTCCTTGTTTAATCATTTGTTCAACAAATTGCCATCTTCATCAAAAATTTCTTCAACTACTGACACATTTTACAGTTCTAGAGTGTAAAAAAATCTTTTAGCACGGTTAATTTCCCAATAAGAGAGAATAATACCATATTAGTTACAATATTAACAAGTTTTTTTAAATTTTTTCTGGATTAAATCTGCTGATGATATAAATGCCAACCTTGCATATATGATGAATGTAAGATGCATAGAAAGTTGTTTGAAAGAAAAAGTAAAGTTGCAAAAATCTGACATTCAAACTCTTTGCCACAAAATCTGATAAATTGGAACAAGTCCAATTCTCCAGTCCAAAAGATAGCTCCAACTGAGTGAGCTAACGGAATTGCACATCTTTCAGAGCTTCCTCTAGCTCTTTCAACCGTACACACCGCAGCGACCACTACTACTGAACTAACTTTCTTGCTACATTGAAATGTATATATGTATTATACGACTGCTGATAAACTACATACCTAATGTTACACAGAAACTGGAGTGCAGCACTGCAATTTGCAATATATACTGCCATATATACAAGATATTCGACTGAATTTACCATGTCCTACATGTACTGTCTAAAATATGCGTCCAATAATACGTGCATTGTACCCTCCAAGGAGAAATGTAAAATTCCTATCTGAATCCCTGAGTGTGGGGACTAAGCCAAAGGCGAATGTTCGCCCAGTAACCAAAACAACCACAAAAATAGGGGGAAATAAGGAGAATTCTGTCAGCATTACCAACACTCTTATTCTTATTGCAATCCAAGTGCCAAGGTACTTCTGTAGTACACATACGACCCAATTGTGCAATTCCTTTAATACCAGAAAAATAAGAGAAAGCAAAAGCATAATATATCTTCCTATACATACATCACACGGCTACATTTATTGCTTGTAGGCCTCAAGCTATTTATGCAAATAATTAAAATTGTTTTTAACATTAAATTATTCTTCTGTAGATTCTTTTCTCTTTTCCCTTTTGTTTGACTGTATCAAAACATCTGCACCAAGCTGATGTGAATTTTGAGGTAAATTTATGGCAATATAATATAATGACCTGATATCTCAAAAAATATTAAATATGATAAATAGTGCAATATTATGTCAAATGTGTGAAAAAACACAAAATGATTTATATGTATCTTATAATCTATAATGAAGCAATGTTTGTATATAGTATCAGGTAAATATCTAAATTTGTCTTTTCACTGTCTTCATATTGGGATCCATCAATTTACAAATTTGAGTGGTGTGCTACAACTTGTGGGTGTAGAATATAAATGCAATATATTTGTAATAATGCAATGTGTTCTGTTATATAATTGAATAATTACATGGCACAAAATTTTGTCGGTGAATGGCGATGACACCGCAGATTTTGTGCCATATAATTTCAATTATATGAGCGGAACAACCGCCGCACAATCCAGCTTTCATTTTCAGAGAAATTCTGAGAGAGTGGATTGTGTATGAGGCGGGAGGAAGTGAAGTATATTGTAATGTGGAAATGGCGTGGAATGTTTTCTTAAGATTTATGATGAGTGATGATTGTTGATGACTGGAGTGTGAAAGTATCTAATTGTCATTTATTGTGGGAAGTGTGAAATAATTATTGGGTCGTAGATGGGGGTTTGACGTGTAATGGGTAGTCCGTGTTGGTGTTGGGCAGTCGGAGGGAAAGTTCGGGTTTCAGACTGTGTTGTGTGTTGCAGGTGTAAAATGAGACTGCGAAAGGCGAGAGAGGAGCGATTGGCGTTAAACAAGTCAGTGGTTGATTGGAGCTTGGAGTCAAATGAGAAGAGACAGTCACAGCGCGAGTTCAAGACTTTGGAGTTGGAAGATCAAAGGGTCTCACTGGATAATGAATGTCGGGCTAATGATGTGACAATCCCAGTTTCTACCTGCTTGGGTGTCTTCTTTTGCTACGTGTGTGTGGGTTCGATGCTGTTTTCATGGTGGGAGAATTGGAACTATTTAGACGGCTCGTATTTTTGCTTTGTGAGTTTAGTTACGATTGGATTTGGAGATTTGGTGCCGGGTAATTCTCCTGCTGATCGCAATAGAAAGGAAGTCGACGGGCAACTTATTCTTTGTTCGATTTACATTCTACTGGGCATGGCTCTCATGGCTATGTGCTTTCATCTCACTCAAGAACGATTTTTCCTCACGGCTCGAAGGCTTGGTAAAAAGCTACATCTCATATGAACGTCTATAAGACTACAAGTCTCTTCCTACAGTGCCTAGCTACATATCCAAACACATGCACTCTATGTGTCCAAACTCTGCAAATACGTCTATACAAACTCTTATAATATATACATCCTTCCAATCCCCCTGTTAGTATTTTTCAGCTTTTATTTCCCGGTTTTTCTCTGTCGAATGATTTACGCGTTCATGAAATATTTACTTTACATTACTACACATACTACATCTATTTAGATACAAACAAATATTATCATAGTCCACCTACCTACCTCTCAATATAAATATGTATAGCAAATTCACTTGTGAAATAAATCTTTTACAGTTAATATATAATTTGTAAGTTCCATACGGAAAAGGATTGCTTTATTAGATTCCTAGCTGGGTCAATAAAAATGTCCTGTCTCAAACTTGTCTGTTTTACTGTTACCGCTTGACTTATTCCAAAAGAATTGTCAAAACCTGAGCAAACTGAACATATTCTCGGAGTATGACCGTGTACTCACATGCACACACACAGCCAGTCTATAGGTGAAGATATCGACGTGAGTCCCCATCGTAAAGAGACTTCTATATGTCATTTCAGGGAATACGTATATTATTTGCCTAGTCAACAAGGCGGCAATAAAACAAGTCTGGGAAACACAGAGACTCGTACACACGAACCGTGTACTTATCCTCCTTGTAGCAAAAAGGTAATAATACAACCTCTTCTCCATGCGTACATAAACTTCCTGTGCAGCAAGGCATTTCCATATCATATGAGTATGTTTTGTTGGTTTATTCATTCGTTGAATAATGTGGGTGTACCATGTCGAAAGGGAACGCAGTAATTAAATTTATTCTCTTTGCCATCCCAAAGAGAAAGCAACAGTCAGCTTGACTTTAGACTTAATAACAGATAACCTGCTAGCATCAAACTTTGTCAAGCGTCAAAAAAGTATATGCAAACACACACGAAACAATTTTATCCGGTACAAAATGAAAGTATTATTATTAACATTTATTTTACAGTTGTTTGCATCCTGGCCGTAAGTCTCTGGACAGTGTCCCAAGATGAACACACCAAAAATTTTGGAAATGAAGATCAAAAATATTTTTTCAATACCCCAGCACTGAAATTGAACTGGAATATGGAGCAAAATGGCAAATGAAGGCTACGTGTCAATAAATAATGATGCAACTGATGTGAGACAATATCAAACGGGATTTTAATGTGTGACAATTGGAAATCGACTAACTATATATCATAGTTGCACAGAACATCTGATTTTCAATATAATATACTACACTTAGAACTGATTGAGTGAGATAATTAGAATAATTACATAGCTCCATCCATTTTGCTTGAATGGGTTTTGAGAAGCTGCGTAAAATGTGGGCATGAGCTAGCTGGTATTCATTGAGACAAACTAAGCTAATAAGGCACACACGCTTTTGTCGTATGCTCATCTGGTGGAAATGGGAAAGAAAACGAAAGAGGTTTGAAAGGAGTTCAAGTAGGATTGAAGCGAGACGAGAAAAGCCAGAAGAAATGACAGTATCAACGAAAGAGAGAGAATATTAGACCACAGTGGTGTTAAAGAGTGGGAGGTGGGTGTAGTATGTTGAATGTTCTTCTAGCATAATGTATGCATAGCACACTAGAAGCAGTACATAGAATATTAGAAGCACATTGGAGATAGATAGAAAGAAAGAAAGAAAGAAACACTCTTTGTATGTTTGGCTTCTCACACACGCTCACCGGGAAATGAGAAGAGAAATAAATGATCACCTTAGGTTGACACATGGTGGAAGTAGGAGCTGAGACTGTGGGCTTCATCCTCTAAGTCTCCACACCAGATGAATCTTCAATTTATCGCTCAGAGTCACAAAGTGTGGAAAGTGTATGATCTGTTGTCGTACATCTCTTGATGACACAAGCCAGAGGCAAACCGCCACACAAGTCCTCGTCTTCTCCGAGTCGTCTTCCACCTTGGCATAATGTACGTTGCTTTAAGTACAGATCTGTGCTACCTACTCCTGCACATAATTTTCCAGTCCTTCGGCTACATGCTGTCACTAACGTAATAAGCTCACAAAGCTACGGCATTTGTATAACACTGCATCATATTATACAGTTGACTTGAATTCCGATTCCGCGGTTAGTGAAATGGCACACGCATATTATCCAGAAGAACTATTGTATGTAGATGTAGGTATAAGTAGGTCTCTATATATTTCTCACTGCACATTATTTCGTATTCTCGTACTGCTAGTCTTAGAGCAGAGTAGTGGTTTCTTGTCATGGCACAAGACACTTACTATACATTAACGATGTCTCGTTCATCGTGTAGAATGTAGTAGAGATCTATGTGTAGTAGTTCTTCTCGTGTCCTCGTCTTATTCTTATGGCTATGTATTTATGATGTTCTACAGTTTGGCTGTTATCGGACGACTCTACTTAGCAGTGACGCATGAAAAGAGAATGGAGTGGAAATAATGTGAAAGCTCTGTGGCTTGTCCCTGTACATACATACGTCTACGCAGAAAGAGAGAAAGAAATAATAATAAGGCAAAAGAGAGAGAGAGACAGTAAAAGAGAGACGCATCTTTTTGCAAACAGATTTGAAATTTACAACGCTTTACGATTATAATAGGTTTAGGTGTGGAGCAGTGTGAGGGAGAGACGCTGTGCAAAGTTGAGCCGGAGAAGAGAGCAAAGCTGTACAAAGAAAAAGATTAAGAAGAGCAATAGAGCCACTGGGCTTGTAGTACACAGAGATACACACACGTCACGTATAGTGTACAAAGTCTGCTGGAGTTTGTTCGACACGAAAAAGAAGCTTATACTAATAGGTCGTTGAATCATTCACATCTTAGACTATGAGACGGGCTGCATGCTTCTCCGCTCCTTTCACTGACACCAACACCTCCTCAGACAACTCAGACTCACACACAAAACACACGGCTCGCTTTCCCTCACAGTCACAGCACTAAACAGAAAGTAGAGGTGTAAATCGATTTGTCTTACGCCCGGCGTGTAGATATTGATTGCTTTCACTTTCATTTCGATAGAGCAACTCGACTGAAAGTTATGGCTTGTAGTAAAACCTGAAAATCACATATAAAAATTTCTTCATGCTCACTCTTTTCTGCGTATTGTGCACTCATTCATGTGAGAAAATCCTCCAAAAATGACTGCGTATGTTACATCTACATATTATCTATCCCATATTGTCGTTCGAGTAACCCTTCTGTGTTTACATCGCCAGTCACAAACTCCGTCTCACCATCAAAAGTCACATAGCAACCCACACCCAACTAAACCTCCCAATAACAATACATCACTACTATACCAATAATATGTAGAGATCCTCGTACAACATAGTTCAATAGTTCCATGCATGCAACGGCCAGATTTGTGAATTATAATCATTCCCTACATACCTAGTAGCTATACAGTGTAATCCAGCACAAACCTCACACAGAGTGCACATATACATACCACCTACCTCTATTTACACATGATGCACAACGATTTCAAATCCATATTTTCAATAGAAACCATACATTACACCTAGAAGATCAATTTACAAATTTATGGAATGGACGTAGCAGTGCGGAAAGAGAATTTGTGTGTATGTGTGTGGCATACTAGAAGTATATAGTTTATTCCCTATGTTGCGAATAGTGCATGCTATGACTACTACAAGAGAAGTGGGAGAATGGCTGAGAAAGTTGAACATTGCAGAGAAAGAGACGAAGAAGAAGAGCATTGGACACAAAGCTCACAAAAAATGAACAGCAGAATGATAAAAAGAAGTCACACCAGTAAACAAGGAGCAGCATAAGTGAACATGGCATGTTGTAGTGCTAGTACTCATAGCAGCTATACACTCTCAGTAGAAATGTGACTTTGTTAACTTGACTACAGAGAGTGGCACAGTTGCAGTGTGCTAGTGTGGAAGGACAAGGAGTGTGAAGCGGAAGTTTCACATTTTGATACGTATCTTATCTGAATGTTTATATGGATGCAGTGCACACAGGCTAGAGATTAGGCTAGAACACACATAATTTCTACACTCGTCCTTGTGAGAGAACGGAGGCAAGGGAGAACTAAAAAGAAGGAGCAAGGGCAGAGCCAAAGGAAGAAGAACAAGAAGAATAAGAAGGAAAGATGGAACATGAAGTGTAAGTGTTGTTCAGAAAGAAAGGCCAGGGAGAGTGTTAAGGTCTGGAGTGTATGTGAATGTCTATGTTGTCGTCATATTGTGGATAAAGAAAGGAGGAGGTATAACCTTTGCCTTATGCTTCGTGTATTCCTCCATCGCTCTTTAGTCATTTTGATGAGTGTGACACTAGCCTTTATATTTAGAGTAACACAAATCTCATCTTCAAGACCTTGAGTGTCAGTGTCACTCAATTTGACTATGGGGATTGTATAGTGCACTTTATTGCTAAGGTCCAAGTCCACGACTCAAGGCTAATGTAATCCCATTGCAAAGGGCGAACTTTCTCCTTTAACAAATCTGTCCTTTCCTCTTCTTCGTCTTTCTTCTATATTTCATTTCCGCATCTAATGTAAGTAGGTATTAAAATAAACGCTTTTGAATGTAAAAGCTGTGCTGGTGTATACAATAGCTGTGTTTCAGGGGAAATGGATTGGTATATACCTACTGCTCACTTTGTGAAGGAACGTTATGATATCCTTAGTCCCATGTTTTGTTCTGTTGCGTTATTCTTAATCCGAATGAACTTCCGTAAACTGTTGTGTAGCATCTATAAGTCATCACTACAACGTTATGGGAACAAGTAACTTTACGGAAAAACACGCACGCCCTGTCACACACAAACGAGGATGCGAACAAACTTCTTGTGTAGTGTAACGTTGATTTTCTGGAGGTAGCTGTATGCGAGCACTTGGAAAGAAATATGAGAAAGAGTCTAGGAAACTTTAATGGAGTTAATGGGCCTAATAGTAGGAACAAGTATGTACATAAAATACATAGTAGTGATACAAGAGGCGCAATGTGCTTTTCCACAATGAAAATAAATAGACGTTGGAACACGTATTTACAATACTCAAAACCGCTCGGCGATATTATGATGACTACCAATAGCAGGAGCTTTTACAGTCAGAATCAAACCGTGTCTGGAGAACATAACGGAACCAAATGTTTACAAACATGAACAAGATGCTCATCAACCAGACCAAGAGTCAGATGAAAAGAGACATCAGTTTCATCAAACCTGACCGTCCAGACACCCTCACACACGTGCATCTTTGCTAGAGATATATATACCATATACATACCGTATTCTCCATAATAATAGCCACTACCTCTCCTAAACGCAGAACTCTAATAAATGCTCCCGGCATTTACCAGTTGCAGAATTAATTTTCGCGGGGGTTTATTAAAGTCTCGTGATTAGAGGTCGTGTATTTTAGTAAGCAAATTTAAATTTGCCCTTGTGTTTGTTATGGACCGGAGTTGATTAGAGGCCAGCTTTTATTATATAGAGGTCTGCGTTTATTAGAGGAAGCTACCGGTTTTTATTAGAGAGAATACGGTGCACTAATAAAGGAAGAGCAATTTCTCGTAAATGATATCCGCCATAGGCAGTAAGACACGGCCCATGTACATTTAAACGTGTAGCCAGCAGTTACATTTTGAACATGTTATTTGCTAACGAATCAAAGGACACGTTGACATATGAGCACTTACGCATTGTATAACAACAATATTTGTATAGGAAAAGACGTGAAACGAGTATAGGGGTATTTGGGATTGTGTAATGTGGAATGTAAATCTATAATGGGGATGTTGCAATGTGTATGTGTGTGTGTGTGTAATATGTAGCAGGTTGAGATTTTGTATGAGAAAAGACAAAATATTGCTGGAATGGGGCAAGGAGAATGGGAATCCGTTTCGTTTGCCCTTCCTCCGTTTCATCGTTCGTGTGAAGAGAGAGAGAGAAGAAGGTTGAAGGTGATTAATTGTTATGAATCTGAGCGTGCTCCATTATCATACAAGTGTACAATGTACACATCACTTTTCTTAGGGCTAATGAATGTTTTTCCCTGACAATAGGATAGAGACTCAGTTGTGACTATAAATTCTACAACACCTCAACCGTGACTCAAGATTTCCTCCTTTCCAAATGCGTCTCACAATAACTAAAACTGCTCCTTCTTCGATTCGCCTCATTCCATTCCCCATCCTTTCTCTTTCCTTCTTTCTTTTTCTTCTAAAAGTCATCTCTCTCCCTTGACACTCCAGTCCCAGTCCCACTTACAACCACTGTGCATCCTGCACCACCAGTCCAATCTCGTACCACGTCTATTTATAGAATATATTTTATGTACACATTATTAAAGTGCAAACTTAGCATCCATGAACAATAATACGCTTCTTCAACAAATATACAAAATGCAATACTGTGAATTTCCAACATAAATGCTACATTTACATATTTCCCTCTTATTTCCTATTATTCCTCTTCCAACTATGAAAAACAAATTATTAGCCAATTATACTTTGCTAGTCCTCCTTCTCCTTTTCTTTCATTCATAATGTAATTTGTGCTTTCATGGCCCCTTAGTGTTGTATTAGTATACAATTTAAATTGAAATCCCACATTATATTTTTAAGAGTTAGTCAATTCATGAATAGTAAGTTTTCTATTTTATGTACTCTGTCTCACAAAAAACAATAGTATCCAATATAATTTCTTCTATTCAGGATTGGTGTTTCCAGTAACGTAAGCTTTTCTTGTCCAGAAAATATGAATTAAACGCGTACAAATACGGAAATTATGAAACAATACGTAAAAATATGAAAGATTACAAAATCGAAAAGATACACACACTTTTTACATGGGAAAAGTTTATTTACAGCATTTACACTTTACAATAAGAGATTTTAATAAACACAATATTAAATTACCATAAATTCTGTATCTACTCGAATATTGGATTTTCCTTTTTTTAATGTTATAATTTGTGCTCAACATTTGTACATGCTTTATACATTGAGTACGTAGGATTATTCGTGTTTTTCCGTAATTTCCGTATTTTTCCATACGGAATAAGGTTTTTGGTTCCCGTAAAATACGTATTTTTCCGTAAATGTGAATAGTTCCATATCTCCCGTACTTTCAACCTTGGTTTTATTCCAAAGTCAGAAATTACATAACTAAAAACTGTAAACATAAAAAACATTATTTGAGTTTGTAGGTATTTCATAAGATATTGTAATAATAGTGCAAGACACATTAAATTTAATTAATCATGTCTTAATTCAATGTATTTCTTTGCAAAGTGGCGTTTCAAACAAAACAACTGCTATTTTAATTCATGATTAAATTTGTGTGTATTATTGTAAGGAGTGCTGAGTGTAGCCAAGCAACTTGTCAAAAGTGTGACATGGAAATGTGCGAACTAGTAGTATTCCATTAATTGTAACAGATTTTTAATGTGAAAGGAATCAGTTTTGACACTGAACATGTCTGTAACCAAATGTTAATTTGCACGAGAATTTTCAATATGAGTACATAGTGCTGAAGTTTTTCCTCTCGTGGCTGTCACACACTATTCTTCATTCCTTTGTTCAGACGGCAAGCACAGCCAACAGCGAAGGCAATCACAGTAACCTACCTTCCAAATATTCGTCCATTTTCTCTCTCGGAAATTTATGTCTCACTCTCTTTTCCTTTTGCGCATATTTTAAGATCTTCATTGCCGTTACTTACGCGAATCTGGTAGTTTTGTGTGTATAGTAGTAGTACGTCATTCGTGCTACTTGGCCGTTTCTGTATTTCTATGATTTTATTCCTAGTTTAAACTTTCACTTTACTTTCTGGGCTCATTTTCTCACTAGTCTCTGTTCCTTTTTCCTATTTCCGCCCAAATGCTCGCTTTCATTCGTATACCACTTGACTTAACTCTGCAACTAAGAGGTCCGTACTCTTGCCATTACGTTTGCAAGTACCAATCTCTCAGAAAATTTATATTGCCATAATAAATTAATGTAGTTTCTGTACAGAATACACTGTGATAAGCGGTCAAGGAAATCGGTACTCCACGGAATCAATTTACTACACGCACCATGGAAGTTTTTTTAGTTTGTCTAGGAATTCGGGCGGCTGGCAGCCTTGCCGTCCATAAATCCATTCACTGGTCTCCCCAATTGAATCTAATGCTGAATCAGTCACCCGGATATCTATTAAATGGAGACACTATATCAAACGCATTCACTTCTCCTGCTCCAATTCATAGAGCTTGTTTTCTTTGCAATTGTTTTTTTAAATCGAATAAATTATATTGCTACGTCTGTAGCATCTCCAGATTTTTAATTTAATTGTCTTCAAACAAACGTTAAAACGCTTTTAGCTATATTGTTCACAATAGAACTGGTGTGTGTACATTTGATTTTTAGCTGTCGTCACATTCAACGATTTACAAGCTCGAATGTTTAAATCCAATTTGAATTACATTTGTCGCATTACATTTCTCCGATGAACGAATTATGAGCCATGAACCATTGTAATTCATGGCACTTATACATAAATGATATGAATATTCAGATAGGTACTTAATTAGAAAAATGATGAAATAAACATGTAAAGCCTAAATTGAGTGACAGAAAATTTTATTCATTATCAATGAGACTTAGTCTCAGATGGAAAGTGATTTTATAATAAATATAATAAAAACCAACGAGATTCAATGCTATAACGAAATTCCGCTTTCAATTCAAAGATATGTCAGAAAATAACATTTAATTTTATTACCTAATGATATATTCCTGTCTCTCTCTGAGAATGGACATTTAGGATTAAATTAATTAAATTAAATACTAGTTATACCTAGTAATACCTAGGTATAACTAGTATACCAAGGTATACACTACCAAAAACTGTCTTTTTAAACATTAAATTAATTTTTTTAATTTTTATAGAATTGAAAATGTATGAAACTGTAAGAAACAAAACATTATGTAGTTAATACCAATTGTTATCTACTTCTTTTTATTTTCAAAGCGTTATAAAAGTGAAAGTCTATATAAGTAAACAGCATGTCTCAACAGAGAAACAAAATCCTAGAGTATTTTTTTAATTATTGGATAGCGGAATACATGGTTGGGTTGAAATACTAAGGGAGGGGAAATTTTATTGAGGAAACTGAGGAGGCAACATTAACTGTGTAAGCCACATTAATAGCATCACGGTGATTGGGTTTTAAGTTAAACATTAATTTAGGTTTTGGCAGGCTCAATCAACTTGCTCTTTATTTACGATGTAATTGGAAAGAATAGGTTGGTGGAAAGGGTATTGGAGGTTAGCGGCAGTAAATTTAGTGATCGAGGATTCTAACGAGTAATTTCAACTTCCTTATACTTAGTAGTTCTGACCCAAGGCTAAGGAAACGTCGACAAAGAAAGAGATTCTTAAAAGAGTGGTCATGGTCATGGTTTACGACAATTGTGTTACGGCCAAGGGTAGACTATCCCTTTATTACTTACCATAAAATCTTTTTTGAAATATTGGAGGCTGATGATAATTGAACTGCTTAGATACCGAAAACATAAAAAATGCTTATGAAGTGCAGAGGGAGCTTAGAGATATAATAACTTTAATAAAATGAAAGAGAATCACACGGTTTCATCCAACGCAGTGTTCATGTGCCACAATTCTTTAAAATAAAACTGCTGGCAGCCGCTGCTTTTGTTTCCGTGAAAGTAATACTTTCATCCTAAGTGTCTATTCGAGCAGTTTTATGGTTGCTGGTGTAAGGTATCTCAAAGCGTGCACCACTTAATGTAAATTCAATATTATGATACTTCCACGAAGACAAAGAGTGTAATTAAATCCATCTCGAGCGTTGATGTTGACGACGGAGGATTATCTATCATCCCAAGCAGCATTGCGTGTAATATATAACATATAAATACCTACGCCAGGACTCGACTGCATGCCTTGGCTTTGGATTACATAATTTATGAACATTGCTTTGTTGTGTTTTCTTAGAAAGTGTAATGAAAGGTGTAACGGAGACGGAAGAACTTTTGTTTATGTTGATGGTCGGGTAGTTGAGTTTCTTGACCGAGAAAGAGTGTGTTGTATCTGTGTGAGGATTGGAATGAAGACAGCCATTGATATGTTGCGTATAAATGTGCGTGGGATGGGAGTAAAGAAGGAAAGCCGTAATAGCAGTTGCTGAAGAAGAGATAAAGTTGTAGAGAAACATCACAGAGTCTCTGTACAGATCCTGGTCCTATGTAGCCAGTGGTGGAGACGTCGAGAGAGTGTTGCCGTTGTCGTTTGAGACTGGAAAGTGGAGAAAAGGACCGGAAATTAAACTCGTGTTTTGTATTTTGCATGGGTCCTGTTTCGCCCTAACAAGCGTTATTGTGAAATGTGGAGGAGCGTGGCAATGGGATGGAAACGTGCTCATTGTCATAAGATAGTAGCCAAGGCTTGCCGTAGACAAGTGAAACTGTAGAGTAATGTAGTGTAACTTTTTGTGTAGTCCTATTGTCATTTAAGTAAAACATTAGAAGAGAATAGTGTTATTGGACGGAAAGCTAGGTGCATCCATTACATACATATTGCACTGATTAGAGCCAGCTATGAGCAGATAGGCTTATACACACACCACACCAACTAACACCACTACACTACTACAGATACCCACCCGCCTATTTCTGCATACAGAAACACACTACTTAGTACCATCACCATCCATGAATGTCCTTCTCAGTTTTCCTACCACCACACACCACCACCATACCACCGTTGTGCCTGTGTCTCTATCTCTATACATCTGCCACACTCAGCCAACATAATAACACCGCCATTATATGCCACTGTAGCACACACGCTCATACAATGTAGCCTTTTTATACTCCGTCAAGATTTTCTCGGTTAAAACACTACATTTTCTCTGTAGTATGTATTTCTATAACATTAGACGACTCTTATAGTCAAATTCACAGATCTGCTGCATACAGACGAGAATACTTAAATACCTCCGAAAAGCACTGGCAGGTAGTAGCCCAACACTTTGCTTTGACTATAAAGACACATGTAGTAGAAGTAGTTTGCGTATAATAACATTAGCAGTTGTACATCCAACATAGGAGCAGTGTGTAAGTAGCAGTAGTACAAGTGTCGTTGTCTCGTGTATGTGCATGTGTATGAGAGTGTGTGTACTATGTGTGTGTTCACGTCTACTCCAGGATGACAACACATTTAGCTGGAGCACAACCAAGCCGCCATTACCGCAATGGATTTGCAACTCAGGTACTTTAGCTGGCTATATGTCCGTACTTTACGTGTACATCGTCTCTTAAATTATTATGCTATACGAATATTCTGCGCACTGTCTTCTATCACTTCTGCATTCAATCTGCATATTTATGTTTCTCCTCAACTGCAGTTAACTCAACAGAAATGTGCTCTAACGCAACAAAACAACGACAACGCAAAGCAGTCAATGAAGGGGATGAAGCAAAGGATCACTGGACTATCTCATACAACTTTCGCTTTAATCTACGCATCGCATAATCACAACACAACATCATTTATGCTTTCCCTTTATCTGTATCGAGATGCTCTTTATAATCCATAGCTCTTACTATTTCTCTCTCCCAGTCCCAACCTCTTCTTCCACCAATATATAGCCAAGCCTTGTGTGAACTGTGAACATCTCCAGAAATTCGCTCGTCGCTACACTCCCCGCATGCAAATTCATCCAAACTCAGATTTACATCCAAGTTTGTAACATATAAATACAGATATAGGTACTGTGTGTAACTGAAGCCCACCCAACTAGTACTGTGTACATATAACACGCTATTTGATATTGACTCTCCAAGCAATTCAGCTCCCTTGGCTAAAGCTCGTTTATAATTTGCTGAGGATGGAATTCAATACTGAGTGTGTTATTATCCATGGGGAGATTACGTTATAGAGTTATGTAGCGACTTGTTATTAATACGCTCAGAGTAAACACGGTGTAATTTAAATTGAGTGACAAACTGAAATCAGCACAACGAAAATCAGATACGCAGAATTAGCCAAGCAAATTTAAAACAATCACTCTATCTGTCTGCAAGTCTGCGTCTGTATGTTAAACCTACTTAGTGATGTATGTTATCAGTTCAAATTACTTCGCGAATTAGCAAACTCAGTCACGATACTTGCACATTTTGCAATGGATGCATAGTGATGGCTTTCCAGTGTACGATAATGTGGCTTTTCAAAGAATTTGTTTGTTTTAAGTGTATCCATCTGTTTTCATGTTTTTCCTATTATTATATCTCAATGTATCAAATGAATAGCGATGCTGTTAAAATTCTTTAAACTGTAAGTTAAAAAAGTTAAGAAACTAAAAATAGTTTGCTCACATCGTCTAAGATTTACCTTAAAATTCAGTATTTTTTATTTTATTGACTTTAATGAAAGTTGTATAATTTTTCATTCGTAAAATGAATTTCAGACATTTTCCGGGAAATTATTTATATCGTCATCAATACACAAACGTAGCTAGACAAATATTAGTTAATTGACCTTCATATTATAAGAATTAAAATGTGAGTTTCTGTACTAAATTGTGTATGTCGTATAGTCATCAGCCCTATTATTTTACATGCTATGATATCACATTGACACAACATGAACTCTACACACTGCATATAAAATGTCAGTAGTTTATATAAATATAAATAGTCGTAAAGAACCGTAATAGTAATAAATCGCACACAAAAACTGTCATGCAGGATAAAGATGCATTTGTTGTCGTGCTTAATAATAAATAACAATAATAGTAAAGTATCCCCCATTGTCCTTGTTACTGTCACCGTAACAACAAAACATTCATAAAGGTAGGCCTTTTACAAAAATGTTTTAATGATGACATGTTACTGGTATTAGGTAGCAGCATTAGGTATAATATTTTAATGGCTGTGACATAGGTAAGTCACTAATGGCTTAAACTTCATGTACTAGTTGAAAGATTGACATCATCTTCCAGTCTGCCAACCTTTCTCTGAAAGCCATTGCAGTTTGAAGTAGCTATCTTAAACGACTCCCCAAGTTTTGTGTGGAAGGAACAGAAATAGTGGACGTTTCTATACACGGAACTTACTACACCAATTAATAAATAAAAAAAGAAAAGTATAAACAACATACTATTGGTACATATGCACTCATGCTTAATATTGGAGAAAGGTAACGCGTGTGCTTTCATCAACTTCCATAAATAGAATTGGAGAAGATCTATCTGGTGAGCATTCCTCAGGAGACTTCGCAGAATATTTTCATCTTTTACTTGAGTATTGGGAAGACGATGTTTTTTAAAGTTTTCAGAGACCAATGGCTTTTATGTGTAGGATATTATACCGTGTTTTAAGATAGCTATGTATGGTTTAAATATGAATGCATTTCTGTAGTGTACAAGTAAATTGTCATATGGCTCTGACGAAGTCTACATGTACAAAGGAGTTGTGATGTGAATATGTACACGGGTGGTCGATATGAAACAAACCATGACTAACTTTTTGTCAGCAGAAAGTAAAAGTAAGGTCTTGTATAGTTTGGTAAAAACAGTATGTTTAGGAAAGGTTATTCTAGTATTTTGAACTACACCACATGAACGCCAACTCCGTATGCACGTATTTCCTATAAAAAGTCTACACGTGTCATCGTACATGAGTACGTTCAGCTAAAAGCCAGCGAGAGTCAATGTCAACTTTCAACTTTATAAAAAACTTTTCCTCCCGTCTTGATAATTTTTTCCCTAGTTATTGTGCAACTTTTATGCATAGAGACACGTGAGTGGATTTTTAGTCGGGTTTGAATGTATCAGATTTCGACCACTCGTAACTGCGAGAGAATACAACGCTAGCCAATACTCCAAGTATTTATAACATTCAACACAACAACACAGTATAAAATATATGAATTGGAATGTGTATACATGTTGTATCAATGTCTGTGGTAGGTACATAGATATGTATTGAAGGTTTGAGTCAACAATTTATTACAGCACTATATTTTATTTCCTGATATTGTAGAACGAGAGAGAGAGATGTTCGATAGAAATAAAGAGTTGACACGTTGTTAGCCAGTGAAAGGGATTCCGTTCAAAAATTGGATCTTTAAATTTGAAAAGAAATGACAAATACATATAAATGAGTCTGAAATTTTCTTGGGAGATAATCCATCGATATTTTTGAAAGGAGTATAGTGTCCTACTTTCACTGTGCTCAGTCCGTGGACAAATGGAAAGGAAAAGCTTACAGAAAATAAAGTGTTGAATTTGAAGACAAGTTTTGCGGTCGTATGAGTCAGACAAAGCAGAATAGGGAAACACAACATGACAAAGATGTCATGTAGAATCCGCTGTTCGCTGTGACATCAAAAACGCCGAGACAAAGAGAAATTGTAACTCGAGTCTTCTTTTGCGGCTATTGTGTATTTTATCCGAAAATAGAACCACCAAGTCAACCAAGGGGCTCAGGCAAAGCCAAATTGTCCGCAAATCTACAAACGGATAAATTTTTCATGCTACAGACATATTTGCAGCCGGTGTATATTTATATAATAACACACAAGAAAGTAAGGAAACCAAATAGTTGATTTTCTTTACATGCTGCTCACTCCCGTCCTCCCGTTCACTAGCCACGGGCAAGCAAGCGAACTTGAAATATGTATATTTATCTTGACATCCAACTGAAATACTGCCGTTCCTACATTTTTATATACACAGTCCATGTTTTGACATGTTTCCTATTACAGGAAACTGTATTTGCAGCTTTATTACTGAAAATAAGTAGTTTAGATACGCTTCATGCAAAAGAAATGGTGCTACTATGTGCAGGCACTGTACACTGTGTACACGCCAATCGTACATACTACATCCACAAATAAATCTAACTTAATGTAAATGTAAATGTCTTCATTTAGCACTAACATGGGTGTCCATATTAAGCACTAACTATACAATAACAGCAGAAAATGACAAAAGTCAATTTGTTTTATTGCTTTTTAATTATTTAACAATTCTTCCATAGCCCCAAAACTTCATAACATTTATTTTAAAATACAAATCATTTAATGACATTACAATTCTTTATTGATAATTGTAGAATTTCTACCACAAACTGGATATGTTACAAAATTACCTACAATATGCAGGTTAAAGTTGAATACCAATATAATCTATGTTCGTCATAGTATTCAATTTCATATTCTCAAACAACACTATGTAATGCATACTTTGTGGCGTCGATTTGTTACAAATTGCAGCAACCTTGAAGTTAGCAGGTATTTAATACATCAATATAAGACTACAATGAGAATGAAACTGAAAGAGAATGCGTTAGGAACCTGATTGTTCAGAGTCAATGCGTGTTAAGATTCAAGTTGATGAGTTTCAGAATTTTCCATTAAAGTATTTTGGCTACAAGGACAACGTTACATAACTCTTTAATTAAAGATGTATTGTATAACATTACTGAGAAGCATGACTGACTACCGCAAACAATGTCATCGCTTTCATCGCATGTTACAAGATCCCAAACTATATAGCTGATTGATAGCGAATATGTTATATTACATGTATTTGAACAATAGACCGCCTAGGTCAATATACCGATGGCACCAATGCGCATGGAAACGCTGTTCTCTCTAATAAGGTTAGGTCATAGACAACATATTATCAACAAATCCTTCAGCCAGGTTTAAATGAAAATGTCTGTATTTTAACATTAGACGAATGAATTTCTATCCAAGTAAGTAAAATGATACATTTGATTTTAACCTGGTTTTGTTGATGTGTTGGCTATAGCCTATGTAAACTAATAGGAGAAATACAGTTTCCATGATCATTGGCTGGCACATTAAGCCACCACTTCCTTGTCAACGAAAATTAACAAAATGAAATTATCGATATTAATTGCAATTCACAAAGTCAGATTTTTTTCCAAATATTGAAAAATTCTATGAAATACTGTCTAATGTCACATATTCCCTTAAGCCCAACTGATTTTGGAAAGTAATTCTTCTAAGAGATCCATTGACTATGTTGGCCAAAGTATGGTGGATTACTGCTCACTTACTGAATTGACTTAACTCATACTAAGCAATTTTATGGATTTCATTATGCTATAATACACCATTGTAATATCAACAAAATTGGAAATGTCAGTTCGATGAACTGTTTGGAACCCGGACCCAATATGCAATCATTTTTATAGGGCTTTTCTTAACCCCAACCTACCCCTGAATTTCAAGAGACAATTTCAGTGTATAGTTCTCTTCTTTCTTAATGTTGTGATATTTTATTAATGGAAATGGTAGGTTAGGTATGTATTGGGTGCTAACTACTCTAACCATAAGTATTTTAGAAGCTTCATGATGAAACCCCGTTCCCAAACAAATTACTTCAAATTCGTCCTCAGCCCAAACCCCAGATGGACACCGAGGCGGCTCAGATTCACATTTCTATAGAGAATGTATGTAGGTGGATATATTATTGTAAAAGTTGTAGCTATAGCATAATATAGTTACCTATGTGTATTATGTTTTCATTATTAATTTGTACTATTCTATCGCCGTTATGCATTATGTATACAAGGATACATTATTACATTGTATTACTGTATAGCCGTTATGTATAAACATTATTATTAATAAATACATCATATCAAAACGTCTTGGTTATGTTATAAAATGTATTGGCTATTCATGTAGTATAAAGTGTTCATGTGTAAAACTTTGTAACATAATTAACACTCCTTTCCTACAGCATTTCTAAGATTTCATTTGTGCGCTCGTTTTGATAATGCGGTGATATGAGTAGCATGCAATTTTAGGAAACCCTTGCATGGACACCTTTTTCTCCAATCCAGCTTATCTACACTTAAGAAGCCAAATAATAGTTACAGTTACAATTTCCATTTGTAAATTAATTTCTTTTAGTTTGAATCATATACAAATTGTCAGACTCAAACTTATTTTAATGAAGATTTACTGGAATTTTTTATCAGGACTGGGAACAATGGATTCCTATGTTGATTCCTTAGGTGAAATAATGAGATGGTTAAACATTAAATAAAAACTTGCTGTGTGGCACACCATCTTTCGCGGATTACTCAAGAAAGGTATGAGATTACTGTTTGAAAGGTACACGTATTGCTTACTGAAAGTTTAGGTTTAAATAATAATAAAATATGGGTTCAGTTGGTCAATAACTTTAAGACATCATGACTTTTGGTTCTAAAAATACTTACTAGAGGGTATTATATAGTTAAAGTGTGATAGCAATAATATGCTGTTATCTTCTATTTATAAAAAATCCTGAATCCTGCATTTTACCTATAACTTCCTACACTCCAACGACTAGTTCAATAATTTTATTCATCGGATGTACTTTAACTTATTTTGTCACTTGCTTGACGCCAGTAGGTAAAACTATGGATAATTATAATAAAATCAATTATTTGTTTACAGATTGTACTGCAAAACATTTTTCATTAGGTGAATAGTAGCAGGGCAAATCAAAAGCTATTGCCCTGGTTGAATAGCAACTGCAGTGAGTATTTACAAAGTGTAAAATGTAACGTTCTTTAAAAGTAGGTACAGTAAAAACTGTCATTTAGTTTGAAATAATTTATCCTACATTATGTGCATTAGTAATAATATACATTCTATACGTAAGTAACTAATGGTTGGAAATGATGCTAAAATGAACTGTTAGGTATTTTTGTATGGTATTGGTATTTATTTCGCTCCTTAAAGCTTTTGCGTATACAGAGAATACAGACCATGCACAGAAGAATCAGTTTGGCCTACTCATATTATAATCCTACTTCGAATTCCCCAAAAGCTTCTCACCTCGATGGTGAGAGAACAAAAATTTTCTACATTTTCTACACGAAAACAAAATATTTTTTTTCGAAACAAGCTACCAATAAAGATTCTTCTCCCTACTTTTCACATTTTAAAAATTAAAACCTTACGAGTTATGATTTTTTTAAAATGAGCTATACGTGCATTGAGTAGAGGATGTCAGAAAGTTCACCAAAGAGAATATAATATAGTATTGAGTTAGAACGATCTGAGCTTCTCTGTGAAACGCATAGTAGGTATGGAGCCGATTAAAAATGATTAAATTTTTATTTGATTTACATTTTGATTGATCAAAATTATTGCTATTATTATAAAGCAGTAATTAGTATAAATGTAATAATTGGTTTATTTATCTTACACAAGCATATTTATTTCACGATGCACAAGCTTCTTATGGGCTTGGCTTTACGACATTATCCTTATAATACATCTATGTAGACTATTCCAACCTCGGATATTCTTTAAATTGAACATTTTCTGAGACAATAAGACAATAAAATTGAATCAAGATAATGGTTTAAAAATTAATCCATTTTGGTCCTCAGTTTTACAAAAATTCTATGACAATTCATAATTAATATTATTATCTCCAAGAACAACTTGTAACATTTTTAACAATCTCAATGTGATCGTTATTTGTAGAATTTAAATTAACCAACTAAGTGAGTATATAATTTCTACTCTTCCCTTCTCTCAACTGTTGACTGTGTGTATAATCACATTTTATTCCTGTTGAAGACCGTAGTATAATGGTCGAAAGCTCGAATTCATAATAAAAGTTTTTATTTGATAATTTACCTTGTGTCTCAGAAAATGTTCAATTTGACATTATCCTTTTTATTTTTTTTATCATAAAAACTTTAATCTTAATTAACCTTAATCTTTAATTTCATTCTACAAAACAGACAGGCAAAGCAAATTCATGTACAAATCAAAAGCGAACATTATCTCATCATACCTCAACAATAATACAGAAAATTACAACTAACTGTGTCTTGATAACTTGATATACATACAAAAAATACCTACCTAGACAAAACGCATACAAAATGAAAGAACTAAATGGACATTACAATGACAACACTAAATCTAAAGTTAATTGTAATTGCTAACATATTACAATAAGTATATAATTATCTTCGATCTAATATTCTACGAGTACAACATTTTTCAAATTATATCTACAAGACCATTGACATCGTATTTATTCATAAAGTTACATTATTATTTCTGTTTGTATTATATCATGTATATTGATACAAATTATATCCCTTCAATACATCATGCAATTTTATGTACAGGATAAAGCAAATGTCATACTACAGAAATGTTTTCATCGTACTTGTTTAAATGACTATATATAGCATTTAATTCACCAAATATTGGTCATCAAATTATGTCTTCCCTTTTATGTTATATTGATCATACTTCACTCTTTTAATTAAAAAATATCCAGAATGAATGCCATTCCTCAATTACCTACCTCTAGATGAATTCAATTGATGACAAGCATCATCAACTGATATGTTACTTAAAGCAGCCTAAGTTACTAATTCACTTTTAGACCACATATTCGAAAACTCATCTAAGAAACTGTCCACTGCCCTACGATTGTTGGTTATCATAATGTTCTCATGATTTCTCGTGACTGCCTCGCGTGTCCAGTTAAGTGATCCAGTGATCAAAGCCTTCCCGTCAATGATTAAAAATTTATGATGCATTAAGTCAATGTTTACTTCTGGGTTGTATGGGCTAGGTACTGTTGGTATCCACACCTTCACATTGATTCCTAAATTGATGTCATTTTCATTACATTATCTTGGACTTTGATTTGAGTGTTACAAATATTTCTAAATGTGCAACGTACATTATCACTATTCAATTCAGTATACTCTTGCCTCTAAGTTCATTTTTGCTTCTTTAGATATTTGTAATTATGTACATACCTTTCCTGAAAAGCCTTCTGGCAGTTGCTGGATTATGAACGACAACTTCGATAATGACACCTTTCTTCTTAATATTAGTAAGAGCACTTTCTAGCATTTCAAATGACATATTGAAGATGCAAATCTGAATAGTCAACTGAGCTTGGTTTAAGTACCATATTAATTTATTCGTGGTCGAATTTTCGTTTTCCGGAAACATATCAGGAAAAAACAAAACTGTGTTCCAAACAGGGTCACTCAAAATAACTTCGGACTTTGGACTCTGCACATCCAAACTTTTGATGGATTTCTTTTTACTGTCCATATAAGCATTTTTCAAGGCTTTATAGAGCAATCTCAGCTCTATTAATAAAAAAACCGCAGATCCGATATTCATTATGACATGACTTATATTTTTAATTGAAATAACCGACTTTTTCAGCCCCTCGAAAACAGATACGTAAATCATGGTTGTAGTAGAATGGGTCAAAAAATGAGTCAAAAATTGGGACCGCCTATGGCTCTGAATCAAACAATTATGAATGAATGTAATGCTGCTTCTTCGAATACCACACATTTGTTATGACATTATCCTTTCCCTACTCGTTATGCTTACTCAGACAAGTGAACACAAGGCTGAATAAGCGTTTATGTATGCAAATGCTATAAAATATTATTATGTTACACAAACTCACCCTCATCCTTGTGTTAGTTAGTTGGTTTACGCTTACATATTTCTTTATTATTTTCAGTATTTAGTGTATGTATGCAATAATGTAAAGAAGTGTATGAACTTACTTGGTAAACTTACCAAGTAAGTTACATTTCTCGATTATGAATTAGAATACACTACACTACTTGTAGAAAGAGAATGACAATGTGCTGATCTGCTATTTTATAAGAATAGTACATAAGCAATGTATGAATACGCTGATGCATGATGTTATGAATACTAGGAAAGTAATGAAAGTAGTGTTAGTATTAGTACTACGTATAAAGAATGAGATATGCAATGTATTCTTGTAGTTAAAGATTTTGTAGTACAAGTCAATTGCATGAATAAATACACCATCTATGACAAACCATTGAGCTACGGCCTTAATTGTATTAAATGGCTCAACATCGTTTGTAAACTATCAAATAAAATTGAACAGGACATTGAGTTGAAATAAAGTGCAATTTAAATTTTGAGGTTTTATTGCGCTGTATTGTAGTTTTAACGCTCTTATTTTGAACAGTGCATGCAGTTTGGGACCCGTACATTTGTCGCACAATCATTGAGTAACCTAGGTGCTCAACCTACCGACAGTACATCGTACAGTGCAATAATTGTGTATATGCACTCAAAAACAATAAACCGAAACAGCAACAACTTATTTCTCTCTTTTTGACATTTCGGGGGAGGGGGAGCAATCATCCTATGTCCCCTTCACAGGGTTGAGCAAGATACTTTGTTTTAATATAACAGATACAAGATACTTGTCTAGTTCAAGATACTTTACCATCCTAGATACTTTGTCTTCGTAAACGCCGAAGATACAAGATACATTTTCATCTATTTACTTACGTAAGATACAAGATAACTTTATTATGAATCTTGATCTCAAGATATAGGATACTTTTTAAACTTAGGTTGTTGTAAGATAGAAGACAAAATAAACAAAATGTATCTTAGATACATGTATCTAAGATACACCTCAACCCTGCCTCTTTATAAGACTATATGACAATGCATAATATTTCCTATATATTTTCATCCTTTGATGACAAAAAAGGTTGTTTCAAGAAAAGAAATATGGAGATGAAGATTACTTTATACCATAGGTCATGCCCGTATTCAAGGGGTGGGCCATAGGGCAATTGCCCCCCCCCCCCCGAAATCCCAAAAAAAGAGGTTATGTTGCACTGAAAGGGCAAAAAATCGCGAAATTTTTCTCGCTACGCGCGAATTTGATGCATTTTAGGTTCATTTAGGCATTTAGGCCTAAATTTGCTCAAATTTTTCGTGCTACTCGCGATTATTAATATATATATGTACCTCATGTTTGCAGTTTGCCCCCCCCCCCGAAATCGATTTCTGGATACGGCCGTGCCCTAGGTACTGTATCTGTATAGTACAGTACGTTTTTTATTAGACGTACTATGGGATTGAGTAGGAGCATGAGAATTGGATGATTTTATAACATGTTTTTGGAGTAGAATCCTTGACAAAGGGTACTTTATAAGTTATTTTGCATGGGATGTGTTATGTATCTCATACTCACTGTTGAAAGTTTATAACACATTGAAAGCAAAATAACTTATAAAATACCCGTTGCGTTGTCAAGGGTTCTACTCCATAAACATGTTACAAAGTCACACACGTGTCAATGCTTACCTTTTCCCCTAAAAATGAAATGAAAAATGATTAAACAAATGAAATGGTCCGACCTCTATCTATCGGTATCCGAACGACGTCCGCATGATAAGAAAAATTTTCCACGTATGCAATTTACTTGCCAACTTAGCAATATGTAATTAATTTATGTCATTCGTAGATTCGCAACTGTGACTGACTATTGGTTTCAACGCGCTGGTTGTCAAACACCCACGCATGCAGTAAAACTAATTTTGATCGAGCAGTAAAAGATAATTAATCAGTAAGTTTATGGATACATTTTTTATTTTATTAATGTTTTATGTAAATATTTTTGTGGTATCATGTATTGTATCGAATTGTATAATTGTATATATTTTAAATTTGAACCATGAATATGTACAGTGTAATTGGGCAATCACATTGTGTCGTGATGGCGTTTTCAATAGTGAAATTCTCTCAATATATTACGATATTAATATTATTAGATCCAGCAAGCGTAATAAAATAAAATTGCAATGATTGCGTTTTTGCATTCGTGAAGTGGATAAAATACAATTCATAACGTATTATCATACCATAAATTCGCTGACTAATAATTTTATTTTTCTAATTTAATTTAGACGCTTCAGTTCGTTCTGCAAACTGATATTAAATGAACACTGACATACACGCATATTGAGTATAGGTATCTTTGTCAATATGAGTGATTCTTCTGAAAAAGTCGGATATGACTGCCCTGTGTGTATGGCGTTTCTGAGCAAACCACCTGCACTACGTACAGAATCCAAAGCTGCAACGACATCGGGATCTGCAACGACATCGGGAGCTGCAACGACATCGGGAGCTGCAACGACATCGGGAGCTGCAACGACATCGGGAGCTGCAACGACATCGAGAGCTGCAACGACATCGAGAGCTGCAACGACATCGGGAGCTGCCCTATCACGACGCAGCAACAGTAGAAACACTGTTGAAACGAGCCCCGAGTCTCGTCAAAAGATTTTTGCAACTGTGTGCGGTCATATGTTCCATGAAGATTGTCTGAACCGATGGGTCCATGGAGTCGGGTGAATTTAGTTGACAATAAGATTTCAGAAGCATGTCGTAAAAATTATACTTATGTTATTTCAAGTTTTCTCAAATATATACAGGAAAGGGACATGCCCATTTTGCAGAGGCCTGGTAACTGATGCTACGCATACTCAGCTTTACCTTCGCCCGCCTCCGCTCAATTCCACTAATAAGGTTGTTGTTCGTACTGTAACCAGCACACCAGGAGAAAAAGTAAACATGGAAAAACGTAGAGCGCTAGTTACTAATTGTGGAACTCCAGAATGCAGAGAAGTGCAGGACATTCACAAAATTCTGGTGTATGTTGGACAATCTTAGTTCTACATGAATTAAATATATTTTTATGTTACTATAATAAGACAAGAATCCCTCATTATTTTTTATTTTTACCCCAGAACTGAGTTGAATGAACTGATAGCTAATTACAACAAGCATTATGATGATAATGAGGCTCTCAGGGTTGAGATGGAAGCTCTTCAACAACAATATCATGGATCGAGACTTCAATATGCTATCAAATCAACTAAATCGTAAGTTTAATCTTTGTGGTTTTAATAGAAGAGCCTATGAGCATTCTGTACATAATATATTTTATGGTTGTATTTTTGTAGTTCTGCTTGCAAACGAAACATATCCAGCACGGCAACAGCAACCTCCAACCCAACCAAAATATCAAAAATGTGTCAAACTGATCCTATCACCGATCCGTAAAAAGCTCCATTTGTTATTCGTATCTACATTCTCACGCGTTTGTACTTTGTGAAACAATTAACACATCATTTCTAAGATTTGTTTGTACGTAGGTATGTGTGATTTGGTAATTGGCTTATACGTGGTTATCATGTCATGTTAAAAACCTATGTATGGGCATATCCCATGCACTATCATACATTATGTGTTCTACATTCACATTTTGTTTTTAAATGCTGTTGCTTACTCCCACTGTCTTTTGCAATGGTCTATTATTTCATTATTTTCCGATATACCGACCGACTCACACCTCTAGTTCGTGAGTACTTAAACGTTAGACAGATCTTCTTATATTCCTCTTGTTTTACATATCTGTGTCAGTGAATATAATTTCATACCAAGGAGGTTATTTAGCTTTTTGATGGCATAAAATACAACACTTTTGCTATTTTTAAAAATTATGAGAAAAAGTATTCCACCCACAGGAAGTATTTTTTAAATCATTGGAATTACATCACAATAACAAACCCATCATAATGACGTAGCACTAGATGAGTCGAAGAATTAATCCTCTACAGACTGAAGCATTGTGCATAGGTATGCATGCTGTCAGAAAAGTTCAGGTAGAGATTTGTCTGTTGTCTTACGGCGTTATACAGTGTGACGCACTTATTAAGGAAACTTTCCCCTTTTTCTCCCCAATGTGGAAGGTGGCGTATGATGTATATATATCAAATGATGGCCTAGCACTCCATCTTTCGAATGGTAGTAATTTCATGTTTCTATCTTCAGTATTGTACTTTCAGATATAACGGGGTTTGAATGAACCCATTTTTATGATGCCGATTCCATGCAAATATTATCTTGCTATTTTAAAATCAGGCGACGCATTCTTCGGGGGCATGGAATTCCGGCTTTGGTGTATGAAATCCTCTTTGGGAAGCTTGGTGAATTTTTGGAAATACGTTTTAAATTTTGGAAAATTCCCCTGGAAATTTAAATCCCAAGCCCAAGTATTCCGACAATATTTTCATGGAAAACAGTCATTGCAAAAGTGAGTTAATTCAAGCCCCGATATAAGTACTGAAGATAAAAACATAATTACTACCATTCGAAAGATGGGGTGCTAGGCCATCATTTGATACATATATATATCATACACCACCCTCCCCAATGGGGAGACAAAGGGGAAAGTTTCCTTAATAACTGGGTCACACTGTACATAGCTCACTCCTATTGAAGGAAAATATTTTGGTCGTCCATAATTTTATTATCCCCCTGTCCAAAAAACCTATCCAAGGCCACAATCACTAATCTAGAAAAGATCATGGGCGCCAAAAGTCAAATGTATGTACTTAATAAAACAGCAACTGTCCACATCAAATAATAACTTTCCCCAATCCCAATAGTGTCTACATAAGCCTCTATAGCTTTTATATAACCCCTATATTGTATATATAAGCCCATATAGTGTGTATATAAGGCTATATAGTGTTTAGAAATTCCCCTATGGTGTTTAATTAACATTATATGTAGTTGGGACAATCTCCTATGTAGTTGGATAACCTCCTATGTAGTTGGAACAATCCCCTATGTAATTAAGACAACCCCCTATGTAGTTAAGATCACCCACGATGTAGTTAAGATAACGTCCTATGTAGTTAATATAGCCCCATATGTAGTGAATATGACTCCATATGTAGTTAAGATACACCTATGCACTTAAAAGAATCCTCTATGTAGTTAAGATAACCTCCTATGTAGTTAATGTAACCCCATATGTAGTTAATGTAACCCCATATGTAGTTTAGATAACCCAATATGCAGTTAAGATAACCCCATATGTAGTTAAAATACACCCATATGTAGTGAAGATAACTCCATATGTAGTTAAGATAACCCCCTATGCAGTTAAGATAACCCCCTATGTAGTTAAGATAACCTCCTATATAGTTAATATAACCCCATATGTAGTTTAGATAACCCAATATGCAGTTTAGATAACCCAATATGCAGTTAAGATACCCCCTATGTAGTTAAGATAACCTCCTATGTAGTTAATATAACCCCTATGTAGTGAAGATAACCCCCTATGTAGTGAAGATAACCCCCTATGTAGTGAAGATGACTCCATATGTAGTTAAGATACACCTATGTAGTTAAAATAATCCTCTATGTAGTTAAGATAACCTTCTATGTAGTTGGGATAACCCCCTATGGTGTTACATCACTTTATCGTCATATTCACACCAATTAAGCATTGCCAGCACTAGAAAAATTCTTTAGGAGTATTTTTTGACATAAAAATGAATTTTGCAAATAAAAACAATTGACCTTAAATAATTCTACCGCTTTCTGGAATGAACCAGCTCTAGGATCAACTACCGTTCTAGGGCTAATTGGTTTGTTGATTACAATGATAATTCAACTAAGGGAGGAGGGGGGAAGTCGTTCGGAGAACGGACCATTTTTCTATGTATATATATTCTACTCATTTTAGTTTCCTAAATTAGTTTTATTTCAGTTGTAGTAATATCTCACACATTATATCCATTACGTTATACGTTTCCTATAATTAAATATTAAGTCCTACAAGGTATCCAATTAAGAGTATCAGGTTGGTCTGCAAATATTGAAGCATTGGGTTAGTTATAGTATTAGGGATTTACTTCCAGTTAGTTCATTTGTACAGACACATGCAACATTAAAACAATCCTATATACTTCATACCCTAACTTTGTGCTCTTGTCAGATTGCACAATGCCTTGTGTGTAAATACCTTCTGTAAATGTGTGCGTGTGTGTTCCTATTTCATGTTGACCGTAATAATTGCAGTGAATGGAACTGAGCTGGTTTCCTTGACTGGAGACAGCATTAAAAGCTCATTTCCTCAGCAGTCGTTGTAATAATCTCTGCTTCACTTCCCTGCACATGGTTAAGCGGTCTACCTTAAAACAAGCTAAATTTTACTGTGGAACATAAAGATTAAATTTGCTCTCTTATTCATGCCTCTCCCAGCTAATACCTTGTTGAGGAGTACGAGTACGAGGGCTGGGAAATGACATGAACTCATCTAACTGAGATTCTCCATAAGTCTCCTCTGGATCTTATTCCATTATCCTTTGAAGAGCTAATCCTTTGGCTGTCTTTGTTCTCTCAACATAGTTACAGCTTCTACCACCATATGAGGTGCTGGTACCCTTCACATAATCCACTTCACTTTACATACCTGCAGCACTTGTAGTTTCATACGTCATTGTGTGGTATTATAGAAAACACTCCACTTCACAAATTGATATATGTATAACATTTGAATACTATAAGCGTGCACAATAGAATCCTCGAGCAAATTTTTCATATTAACTTAAGCTAAGCATACAAATGTCAATTATAAACGACCTCTGAGTCTTAACGCATAACTGCAGCTACATTTAGTCGGCATATAATGCTGTTATTATTTGTTGGGATGCAGAAAATACCACGAAACACATTGTGTAATTACAATAAAAGACACTGCATATTACACATTGCACTGTCAAATGAAAGGTAAATCTGCACCGCATTAATGTAATTAAGACCTGTTTCATTTATGTTTTAAGCTGGAAAGATTTGTTGAGGCTTAGGTTTACAGCAGAAAATTGAAGAATGAAGAAATTTCCAGTTATATGAACTATTCTACAAATATACTATATAGTAGTTACTAGTTACCTATAGCCTCCCTGCCTAGCAGACCTGGGGCCTAATATTCTATGATCGGTTTGGGTTGGAGCAGGCATACAGAAAATTAATGTAAATATTTGGTAGCGTAGCTACGGGGCAGGGAAAAAGAGAAAGTAGTAGCAACGCTGCGGGAAGGCAGTTTTTGAAAAAAAATTAGAGATGGCAATTTTTGAAGAAAAATTAGACAGGGCAGTTTTTGAAAAAAAATCAGGGAGGGCAGTTTTTGAAAAAATCAGAGAGGGTAGTTTTTGAAAAAAAAATCAGGGAGAAAGCACAAGGCACAAACTGCTGCCTGGTTCTTGTATGTTTGACCGTTCAAGAAAATTACGTCAATTATATGTATACACAAAATTTTGTCAAGTCAAAGTGTGTGCCGAATGTGCCAGTACTATAATAATATGGAATAAGTACCTTATGCATGTACATGAGCGTTAATAGATTATTTAATTTGTTAATTTAATTCAATAATTGAATATATCACATTTCTTCTTGCTGGATTTGTAAAAAATTGCCCTAAATCCTTTTTATTTGAATCCGATTTTTTATACAACTGGTACCTGGGTCACCTTTTCTAGGATACACTGGCTGGTACCGGTCAGTTTTGTCATGCTAGCTCAGCTACTGGGCAGTTTGGTCACGCTATCGCACTACCGGGCAGTTTGGTCGCGGTAGCGCATTTTCTGTATGCCTGGGTGGGAGTGGTAACCGTATACTACCGCTCGGTGTACATTATAGCTTGCAGATTTTACAGCGCGATGTTACTGCTCGCCGACTTTACAGCTCCACCATTTGTTTTAAAGTCTTATGAAAAATTAATAGTGCTCTTTGCATCCTTTTGCTCTAAAGAATTGTTTATCCCAATGGAAGAAATATTTTCTTTTGTGATATGTGATAAATGTGCAAAGAATTAGAGAATTGCTTAATGTTTAAAATGAGTAGGTAAGCAATTCTCTAATTCTTTGTACATTTATTACATTGGTAATAATTTATTAATACACATCATTTACTGCATGAAATTTTGTGAGAGTGTAAAAGAAAATATTTCTTCCATGCACTCAGTTATTTAAATGATTACATTAAATACAGTGTAAATATGATGTTGTTGGGGGATAAACAATTCTTTAGAGCAAAAGGATCTAAAGAGCTCTATTAATTTATCATAAGACTTTAAGACAAGGGGTGGAGCTGTAAATTCGGCGAGCAGTAAAATCGCGAGCTGTAGTGTGCTCGAGCTGTAAAATCTGTGAGCTGTAGTGTATACCGAGCAGTAGTGTACGGGAATCGTCGGAGTCGACAACATCTGTCCAAAAATGCTGCAAGGCCGAACCCTACCCAAAAAACTCTAACCCATACTTAATAATATTACCTTAATATATCAAATATTTCTAACATATACAATACATTAAAAAAGTACATTTTTATGGTTATTCTTAGTTATTATTGTATCATTGAATTTTGTGACAATAAATCTAATGATAATTATAACGATACTTCTTTATACTTTCATTCTTATCTAATTTCACGGTATATGAGTAAATAACACATATTATCATAAGTCGAACCGAAAAAAACATTTATTTGCATGACCAGGTTAAATCCGAAACGAACATGGATTTTTTAAACCGAACCGAACATACAGAAAACTGTTAGGTTCCACCTCCAGTAACTAATTGTTATATAATAAACAATGCAGTTTTCTGCATACATAAGAACTAGTATTTTTACTCTTTACAAACGCAATTTGTCTCTAGGATCTCTTTAAAGGGCATCTCTGGCTCTTATTTTATTGAAAACATGAAAACCTCCTCTTTATAAAAAAATATTCTGAATCCCTTGCATTTTACCTATACGTTTTTATATTCCTACGACTAGTTCTGTAATTTCATTTATTGGATGTACACGTGTTACCAAATTATTACAGAAAATGACACAATTGTTATTTATTTTTGTCTCTTGCTGTTGCCGGTAGGTGAAATTAAGGATAATTATAATAAAATCAATTATTTGTTTACAGATATGATGTATGATTAATAGTAGTATTGCAGTGAGTATTTACAAAGTGTAAAATGTAACACGCTTTAAAAGCCGTTAGAGCAAACAGCACGCATTTTGTTTGTAAACTGTCAAATAAAATTGAACAGGACACTGAATTGAAATAAAGTGGAATTTTGTTTTGAGGTTTTATTGCGCTGTACTGTTGCTGTAAGTAAGGCTGTTATTTTGAACAGTGGATGTAGTTTGGGAGCAGAGGAGTACATTTGTCGTGCAAACATTGAGCAATTATGATTACATTTAGTATTGTTTGTATGAGAAAAGGGAAAGCGTGTTGATAGGGAGAAAGGAATAGTGACATTGCAAATGAAAGGATGGAGGAGGCAGCCCAGTTTGTGCTTTCATTTATCTTCTTTTATTCCCTGTTTTTATTGCAAACTGCAAATATCGTCTTTCGTTTATCTGTCTGTCTGATGGTGTTTACAACTGATACTATATTGCTTTTCGAGATGTATTTGCACTGCCGTATATCACTGTTTCCCTCCTCCTAACTCTCTATTATGGTTTTTGTTCTATTTGCTACACTATTTTTGTAGTCTCAAGACATTGTGCACTTATCTTGAACAGTACTGTCGTGATGAAATTGCGAGGAATATTTATTACTGATCAGACAATACTGTCAACTCAGTTGAACTGTTAAAAGTTAGTTGACACGACAAGAAAGAAAAAGGATGAAAATTGAACGACAACAGGATGGAGGTGGCTCTTGTACTTTTCTCTTGCCTTATTTCCCAACCAATGTGACGTCTCTCAAGAAATCGTACATGTACAATCCATATGGTTAGTCGCATATCTTTCTAAAGAGGATCAACAGCCGTGACCAATTCAGAGTATATTTAATGTCATGTCAGCCTTATGCTCAAACATTGCACACCATTGTTGCTCTGTTTTATCTTGTTGTCTTCTGCGGATAAATGTATTTGTGTTGTTGCACATTCTTCAGAATTTCCTTCATACTTATGTAGGCTCACAGAGTATAAATATAACATGTAGTTTTGAGCAATGTTAGTACATAAGTATTGTACAATTTTATAAAAAATCTATATACCTACATTTAATATAATAGAAAAAAGTGCCCGCTACGCGTGTATTGTAAAATTATCAATGGGGGAGAGTTGGGGAAAGTGTGGGTGGAGGGAGGAAGGGAGAGAGAGATTTGGGGTATTGCGGGGGACACTGATAAAAACACGCATCAAATGAGCACAAGAGCCATGCGTAGCATTACATGAGTGTACATTTTTGAAAATGAGGTACATAGTGGTGATAATAATGCCAGTGGAGTATTTAGTGGGGGATTAGGTGGGTTAAGCTCCCAACCCCAATTTTTGTGCTCTACATTACATGAAATCAGGTAACTCCCAAAAAAGTTTAGTTGGCCCTAAAAGTGCATTTTTTGGGACTCCACGCAAATTTGATCTATTTTATGTTGATTTTGATCAAAATTTTCCAACTTCCTTTGCGTTACGCGCCAGTTGAATGAATTTTTTGTAGATTTCGGGTTCAAATTTTGGTCCATATAGATAGCGGCACTACTCATTTTCCCATTGGACTTACATTCATTCACATTTACCTCTACTATATTGTTATATGCTATGATGCTTTGATGCTATGTATGATTTAATATAATATATGGAATAATACTACAATGTAAGATATAAATACTATCTGTATTGTAGGAGTAGTCTGAAAGCAACAAAGATCGAATGGATTTAAAAGCCATATTGTTTCTTAAAGAGAGGTTTAAAAAAATTCTCCTCCAAAACCAAAAAAACTCATTTAAAATACTACTGTAATTTACTGCAATATCCATTTATAGTGGTAAAAAATTTGGAAAGGCTTATGGCAAACGGACAATGCGATTTAGATGTTATGCAGATTGTACTCAACACTAAACAGCCTTAGGTTACTTTGCAAAATATAACATGCACTTACGGAAGGTTTATTTCTTGCAAATCTCCGTCTGTTTCTATTTCCCAAAAGAAAACAAAGTGGAAAAGAAACATTATTAGGTATTGCATTGAGTAGTTAATAGCTAAGTATTACTTAGAAACGAGATAGTTCTGAAAGTAAAATTTAATGCGTTAACTGTGCGTAAACTCTTTGTATACGGTAACTGTCTAGAAAATGTAGAGTTTTCACAGCATAGTTTAGTTTGACGACAACGATAAAGAGGAAGATGAACCATTAAAATATACAGCATACCTACACAAAATGTCTCATAACCGGAGAAATTAATAGCAAGCAAAGAGTCAGAGATGAATACGGCATTATGAGTAATGAAAATAGTAGTAGTTGTGTTGCGAAATCATGGAGTGCAGATATTCAGCCCTTTCTTCGGTGCTTCATGCCGCAAATAATGAAAAGTCATGCGAAAAAGAATGGAGAAGGGGAAAGCGTGTCGAAAGACGCATAGACGCATTATTGCATATACATCACAGTAAAAGTAGAATCACTGTGTGAGTGAGTCACCCGGTGTTTTGTATTCCTAGGTATGTATTTAATTTTCTGGCAAGGCATAGTACAGCAATAGTATTACTAAGTAGTATGTATGTACCTTAATGAAATACAAACACGCCAAGTGATTGAAGTGATGGATAAGCTGCAGGTCGTCAACACTGTTGACTCGACAGCACATGGTGTCACTTCCTGTGGGAAAATCCCACACAGCAGGTAGCTAAACAATTGATTTCTTTGTAATAAAACACGTGGATTTAATTATCAAAATAATATTATTCGTGTCATTTCTTCTCGTCCCATCGTTTCACGTGGAATATCGAATTATCAATTTTTGTGAATCTTTACCTTTTGTATTTGCATACAATGCAGATGCACTAAAATGTACTAGACTAGGTCTATATGTACTAGAGTAAAATGTTCTTTTGCAAAGCGTTTTGTATTTGAATTTAAGATGTAAAATCCAAGTAACCAGATTTTTCAATATTCCATATACCCACGATATGCCTAGTAATAACACTTTACTGACTTTACTGTCGCAATATTTTATGATATTGGATTTACAATGAAGTTACAGTATACTGTACATAGACATGGCATAATGACTAAGCCGTCATGAGTAGGAACACTAATATAATTAGGTACTATTGATGTATCGGAATAAGATTGTAGTTCGGTTTTACATTATAAGAGAATGTTCATAATGTGAAAGTGTACTAAAAAGCTGCTATATATACCCAGGCATGGGCTTGCATAAATTGTCAGGATAAATAAGCTCTAGTGTATACGGAAAAATGTCTAAGGGTAAATAGGTCTTGTTCTGTTGTTGATTCACAATGAGGAAAAGTGAGAAAGTTGAAAGAGTCGGAGAGTAATGTGCTAATGTCTGTATAACTACATAGGTACTACATATAGGTATACACTGTAGCAACATTGGAAGTTGTTTGAAAACAGAAAGGGTTAGCTTGTTGAAAGTGAATTCCTTTTCGGTGGGTAGGAGTGTTGCTGTTGTAGAGTTGGGTTAGGCTTTTCTTAGTGTTCAGTTTAGTGAATCTTGTCTATTTAAAGTTCTCTCGCTCGATAAGCGATAAGATGAAATGGGAAAATACAGAATTCTCTTTGTTCACAGTAGTCACTATTCAAGTCATCTGGAGTCAAGTGAGGAAGGGCTAAGGAAAGCTTTCATGGCTCGTGATATGCCATTGCTTTGCTGCATACCACTGCCACTTGCTATTCCTCCTGTATTTTCTGAAGCATAACAAAGGGAGAGAAGGAGAAGACCAGAGGACCACACCACAGGATTCCCTTACTTCGTATAACATCTGTAGCTCAACCTCTTCTTGTAGTTAACCATATTCACCGAATACATATACCTATGTAATGTGTACATGCCTACTACGTATGTTTTTATTACTGTTACTATTAGTTTGGAGTGAGAAAAGGAATGGGGATGCATGGAGTTGCATCAAGGCATCAACCGTTACAGTAGCTTTGATATTCTCTGGAGTCTCCAGTCTCTCTCCTACACACTATAGACCGATATAAATACTAGGGCTTATAAACAGTAACTAAGGCTTAGAGTATTGAGGCCCGAGACGTGATATCCAGTGTAGTAAATGTATTAGACTACTACAAGTGGAGAGCGAGGCCAGGAGCAGGTCGGGTAATGTATATGTACAAGTAATAGCTCGTTATTCTGGGCGAATATTTTGTGAGTATTTCGGGAGTGAGTGATACTGGAGGAGTATAGGCGTTGGAGAGTGGCGGTGTGGTATTGTGCTGTGGCAGCTGATGCAAGGGCAATAAGCCGTATCATGCGAGGGCCAAAGGGTGGGAGTTGACAACGGATGACTGTGCTGAACTCAACAGAAAGCAACCCGGACCCGAAGTTTTCCTTGATAAGTTAGCAGCTTGCTTCTCGGGTTTGAGTCAGACGGTTCTCCTGTCGTCTCGTGACTCGACTCTTGGCTGAGCGTGCATTCAGCACCTAATCATATTATTTCCTCCAGTATTTCCAGGTTTCCAAACCTGAGTGCTAACTGTTTTGTTAATATTATTCTCTTTGTTGTGTCTCCAATGTGCCTCTTCCCTAATAAGCCAACTTAAACGGATTTTCGTCCACTATCACTGCGTTCGCAGACTCAAATCTATTTTCCAAGTGGTTTCAATTACACTAATAATATTGTCAGAAAAAGGATTTTCCGACGCAGGTTTTGTTGCTTTCACCTGTTCTGCAACCAGCCTCAAACTTCAAAGCAATATCTGCCAGCCGCCAATTTATCTGCATACTATATATACATATATGCTATATACAACAAAGGTGATTTACATTTTTATACTGTTGCTTCCATGCATTACTAGCTGAATATATGTATGTATATATGTTTCAACATAGCACCAATACTTATCGTTCTTTATTTCAGCGATACTTATCCTTGTTTATTTCAGCGATATTTGTCGTTGTTTATTTCAGTAAAAAAAGTACCCGCTATGCGCGTATTGTTAAATTATCAGTGCAAAAAACAAGCCAAGTCATCCAGCAAGTTGCATCTAGCGGGTCTGTAGAAGTAGAATGCTTCCGGAAACAGTAGAATTTATTAAAGAAAATCATTTTTACATAATATTACTTTTAGGTTAAACCCGCTAAAATCAACTATTGTTGCTGAATGATTTGGCTTATTGTTGGCATTGATAATTTAACAATACGCGTGTAGCGGGTTTTTATAAAATTGCAAACGGATTCGAAAAAGTTCATTTGAATTCCAAAAATCTCATTTGAATTCAAGAAAGCTCATTTGAGTCCCAATAAGCTCATTTAAACTTGTTCATTACAAACAAATATGAAATAAAGTTGGAGTCACTCACAATTATACAGACTGACTTTCCTAGATTGGTGATTTATACTGTATAGGAATGCATAAACGACGTCATCAAAGAAGTAGGAGAGTAGAGTACAGTTAAACAACTTATAAATGTGAGATAGAGGGTAGGGACTCTCAAATGGAGGATTTTTTGGCGACGTCGTTTAAGTACCTCTATCACACTCAACTCTCCACCACGCTAGGAGAATTGTTATAAACAGTATATATGTTTAAGATACTTAGTGGTTAAAATGGGTAATGTCACGAAATTGATACACAGACAAATATGCAATATATAGGCATATTCCACTTGTTCATGCACAAAATAACATTATCTTGTCCTACATAATATGTTACCTTTTAGCATTCCGTGGGTGTCATCAAAAAACTCTGGAACACATGAAAAACTTATTTGCATGACATGTAATGTGTTACTGAAAGTTAAGCTTGTCGTTAAGCCAAAGTTGTTGGAAGAACAAAAGTAACAATAAATAAGTGGATTGGAAAAATCCAGAATAGTTACTTACAAGTGACGGTAACAATGTTCGATTCAAGGTAAAAAGTATTTGAATCGTCACAAATAAAATAGCGAATGTAAATACATAACAAATTCTGGCATCGAAGATAACCGGTTTATAGCTACGGCATAATTTTATTCGTGAGCAATTGTTGTTGTAGTTCGGTATGTACCTACACTTGACATTGACAGTACCTGTATTAGAAATATTCTTACGTTCTACGATAAGCCTAAATGTTAACATTGCACATCTTTCACCTGTGGGAAAAAAAGATTACTTGGAAATTAACGACATGGTTGACCGATTTGATTGAACTCTGATTTTTCACGACAAAAATACGCCACAATTAAGAGAATGCAAATACATTTAGAGCGACCCATCCATAAGATAATCTCCGGTTTAGCTCGTGCGTGGCACGATTTAACTGTTCTGTGAATGGTTTCAAACCATTTACATAATTTAAGAATATAACAGAAAAAATATGTAATTTCTTTAATTTAATTATTCATTCGTTGCAAAATATTTTTCGAATGGACTCATAAATAATTGAGGTATTGTGTGTTTCTTTAGAAACAGAAAACATCTGGTAGGTATTATTATTTATTCGTATTATAATCGATGCCTAAGATGAACCGAGGGATATGTAAATTACTTGGAACCTACCTCACACGTGGTGCGGACGGACAAAAGTTTCTTGTTAAAGAAATTCCTCCCGGAACTATCATTGGACTCTTTTTCTTAAGTAAGTTTTGTCTAGTAGATACCTAAATTCGCATGGTTCTTGTACTCTCGCCTTTCTTTTCTATTTTATCACGCAAGCTTAGGTATATCTTCATTAGCATTTCATTTCTAAATTGTATATTAAGCTGTATAATTAAATAGATTACTTTTCCTTATGATGGAATTGGAAGGAAAACTTAGGTAGCTATTCTATAGAAATTTTATGTGCTGTATAATTGACATCTGCAAACCAATTTGGTTAAGAATTCATATGGATCAGAAATGGTTGGTTATGAATGACTCATAGTGAAAGTTGTAGTTTTGCTTGAAAGGCTTCACTATTACGTATGTCCGTAATGTAAGTTGTATATAGACAGACTGTTAGACTACCAGATACTAAAATTAAGCTACTATTAGTCAACTCGGATTTTTCTTTTACAAATGCCTATTATAACATTTGTCAATAATCTTTTGCCAGCGTGAATCATTCTGATTAAAATTGTAACTCCTACAAGCTTAAGTAAGTATAAGTCATGTAAGTTCTGTATTCAATTCAAGAAACGTCAACTAGGTACAAACACAGAAGGTAGTAGGAGGCAGAGGTTGGTATACAAATTGCAATGAAAGGAAAAGCAGTGCAATGAGTTTTAGAAGCTGTAATGCTGCGGTACAAGTTGCATGAAATAAGATTTCAGCTCTCCAGATGTTGTTTTCCAATGAAAATGAGGACTTGGTGGCTTGTTGGTTTATACCTGAATGAGATTTTTCGTATATGAACAGGCGAAAAATCTGAAAAGGTTAAAGAGTTTTCCGAGCACTTGATTAAGTTTCATGAAAAGAAGAAGAAATCGGATCAAGAGTTTGAAGTGGTCCTAATTCCACTTGATGAACCAAAGAATCGCCTTTTATTCGTAAACTCATGGACAAGAAAAACTCAATTTCTGATATTCCAAGGCGATGACGTCATCATGAAAGAGGTACCAATCTGATTAAATCCATTGCAACTTTTTTTGCATGAGCATGCAGAGCATGTAAAGAACCATTCATAGAAATAATTGCATTTCCTTATTAAAATGCTTTACTCAATTTGATTGTTGCAATTGCCTAATTAATGTTTTTATCATATTACCAAGTAAACCAATATAATACGTAATTTAATAACCTGCAATCCATGAAGGAGTTGACCGATTGAGCCCATTTTGACCATTTACTAGGATACAAGGATACGTGTGTAAATTATTTATGAAACTTATTATTTGTTACTAAATTAATCTCATTCCGTTCTTGAGTTGCCTAGCACACGGCCACTCAGATACCATACAGACAACTCAATTCTATCCTACGATGTGGCATAATCGCGTATAGGTAATTAATTGCCTTAATGAAGTTCAATACTCAAATCGAACTTGGGATCTTTGATTTCAACTGCTTATTCCACTTGAGGTTTTCTACTGAGCCTATAAATATAAACGGTTGTAGCAAACCCATAGGTACAATTAAAATTTTGGTATGTAATTGTTTAAACGGATCTGGAAATAATTCCACTAGAAGCATACATATTTTTTTTCGAGTTTTCTATACTCTTATTCAGCACTGCTTGAAATTCTTGTGTTGATAGTGTTTGCAATTATCTCTATGATGGCACATCACTTAGCATTATTCTAATCTCCAAATGATCTCTAACTTGTTTTGGCACGCCTAACAGTATGTCAATCATGTTAACATGTTTCAACACTTTCACTTCTCTCCGACATATTTATTTAACTTAAAATGCTAAAACAACTACAGATCCGTGGAGTGTGTTAAAACAATGTAAATAAGTAATACCATGGTATATAGCGTGTTTATACACATTTATACTTACTTAGCATTAGATAGTAGTAGATATGCATACATACAAAAGCGTCAAGCGTAGGTACTTTATTTAAAAGGAAAGGATTAAAAAATCAATATGCACATGCCTACTTTCTTGAAGTTCAAACGGCTATTCATAAATTGCATTTACAACAGACATGAAACATGTCTTGTTGAAAAAGGAAAAGCAGGGGAGAGAACTGTGATGCATTTTTTACCACACAGTGTAGCTGAACTTCGGTATAATAAATCATAAACACAAGTGCATACCAGTTGTAATATACTGACTGCCCTCACATAATTTATAAATATGCACGTATCTGTCGCAGTATAATGTATTGACACTGAAATTTTTAGTTTTTGTTTCGATGTCTTACAGTCCTACGAACTTTTGTAAATACAGAGGGTCAAGTATTTTACGTACAAAATAACTACTTGTCCATTATACTGATCGATATCTTGTTGCAACTTTGTTTCATTTGGAGTTATGCTGGTATAAAAAATGGATAAATTTTTTTACTTTTCATTTCGGAGATTTAAAGAATGATTTTTGAAGATTAGCCAAATAGGTAGCTGGTGAAGCATTGTGCATGTAAGGATATACATGTGAAAGCAATTCATGTTCTTTAAAACATCGGGAATAAAAGTTATTGTTTTTGTATTAGCAACAAACAATAGGATCGTCTGTATTGGTCACTTTATATCTATGTGTATTGTGGATATCTCAGTTCTACGTAATAATAATAGTAAGTGAAGTGAAAGGATATAAAAGCCAAAAAAGAAGCAAAAGGCAAACAGGAAAGACAGTTCCTGTAGCGAGTGAAATGGTGTTTTCCATTGAAAACCTATACAGTGTATACAAATGGATGTAGTTTAGAATGTTGGATATACGGCATATACACCATTATCCAAAAAATCATATTTCCGTTGAATATTAGGGTGTAGGTTGGTGTGTGTCAAGTATCTATATGAATGAAGGAATAAAATATCACCACATACACACACGTGTGTAAACATGTCTTGTGTATTTGTATAGGACAGCTGAACTTCAGCTGCGGTATAGACAAGTGAGCAGATTTTTCGGTAAGAATAATAAAATTTCTGCACTAGACTGGTCGAGTGAGTGGCGTGTGTGCAGCATTCATCCGTATCCAGCCACTTTCTCTTTTCTCTTCACTACACAGTACAGACATTAGCTCCACAATATCTGTCATCCTTCTTCCCCAACCAAAACAACAAAGCATAATGCCAACCCATATCCATTTTGTTTCCAGTTTCCAATTTCACTATTACAATTTCCCCATTTACAATTCGTGGCAGAGATATTTTTATAGAGAATTATCTTTTGTTTATGTTGTATAATAATCAATAAGTTAAAAACATTCTAAAAATTGTATAATGGAAAATTGTCGTAATACGATACGTAACCTTAGATATAAAATTAATAATAATTTTTTTTCGGTTAGGTGTATGTATTACGTTTTGCTATATTTTAACGGGAGAGCGTTTCCTTTTTCAACTAGAGAGGAAATCTATTTTATAATAATGAATTGTACCACATACCCACAAAACTTTTTGCATCATATTAATAAGTATGTGTATGTAAATTAGTATTAATGGACATAATATCTGTTCATTCATACTTTGGAATCAACAATAAAGTGAAAAGTAGTCTAATGTACCAACTAGGCATGGTAGCAGTTAGATAGGTAAAGGGAATATGTAATTTGTTCAATTACACCAGTTGCAAATATGTTTTAAGTGGGCAACAGAATTCTATTTCCCGCAATAAACCGCCATTAAACACTTTGTATAGGTAATTGTTATTTTTGCAAAAGGAAGTGTTTCTTTCTTTTCTATTTTTAGAAATTCCTGAGTTGCATGATTAATTAGTAACTTTATTATAATTGCTTCATTGTTCACTTCACTGAATGTAATGCGAACCGTTTTATACAAAGGATGTGCACTTCAGGTAACAACTAAGGAATTGCTAATATTTGGAACCTTTGTATCATTAGTTTCCAATTATTTTGTGATTTCATTATACACATGATGAAAGCAGCTTGTTTTGAGTGACATAATTGATTTATAATTATATCTTATGAAGTATAATATAATCTTCAGGAGTTGCATAATTATAATATTTGTCAGTCCCCTGCGTCTGTATTATAATTGTATGCATGATGCAACATTTAGGACGATTATTTTAATGATTTTGGATTCTCATGACTTATGCATTATTCCTTTCAAAACATCAAACGCAGCATAATTAATTGCAACTACGTAAGGTGCAATAAAGAATAGGTATTCAAATTTCAACAAGAGTATCTATAATTTCATTCCGACCTTTACGACCACTTGCGTAGCCAGAGGAGGCAAGTGGGCAATCTCCCCCGAAAATTTTTCAAATTTTTCGCTCTACATACGAAAATAACCACGTTTCTACCTCATTTTTTGAGTTCCCCTCGAAACCGAATCCTGGCTACACCTATGATTACAACTTTCATGTAATATGTTACAGCACGCTTTCTAAGTATATTTTATTTGTAGTGTCAATTTCGGTAAAGCGGTGATGGAAAGAAAACAAACGCAAATAAAATATACCTACACAGCTACATGTGTATTGTGTAATATATATAATAAACAAGCTGTTTGTCTATGCAGAGTGCAATTTATTTAAATTTAGTATTTAAATTTTTATGCCTACCACAAACCATAGCGTGCGTGATGCTGACAACATGCATTTCAGGTTTTTGATGAAAAGGAGTGCGTTTTTAAGGAGAGAATGAGTAGCGTATATGTCAATTGCGGAAACTGTAGTTGTGGAGCTATAATACTTGTATACATTGCTTTTTCCATTTGCCATTAGGGTACATGGGATGTGGATTGAAAACTTAGAGTGACGATATGATAAGAAAATGGGAGAGCGGAGAAAGCATTATGTTGACGAATTTGGTTGTCAAACAAGTTGTCGTCACGGACAAAGTGGATTGTGGAAGCATGAAAGCATGTTCCAAGAAAGTGGGAGACAAGATGCATGAGTTGGTGTCTGCAGTGTTTGCATGATATATAGAAGAGCAAAAACATTTTGAAAGTGTAGCAGTAACACACACTTACAGAACTGCACTATGTACACAGCTCGTAATTTTGTAGAGCAGTGTCATATCAAAGAAAAAAGACAGAGAGAAAAATAAAGAAATTTTGATTTGTTTTCATGTTTGTGTAAAAACAGGAATATCTAATCCGTAAGTACAGTGTACAAGAAAGCCCAACATTAATCCTGATCGATGGAAATTCCGGGTGCGTTATTAATTTCGATGGGAGACAGAAGATTGTCGAGGATCCAACTGGGAAACATTTTCCATGGCGACATCACACTTTATCTCAGTTTTTAGAAATGGGAAATTTAATGGTCAGCACTAACACTTCATCTCCATGCACTAATGCAAATGCTTCCTCGCCAACATCCACCACATCTTGTTCATCCACATCGCCAACTCTCATCAGATATTCATCCGAACACAAGGAATACATCAAAGCTTTTTATTTCGCTGCATTCTGGGCAAGTCTTCTCTTTCTTCTTTCATTCCCACTTAAACTCAAAATTTTTTTATTTCGTAGACGAAATAAGTTCAACCATATATTCAAACACACTTTATTCTCGATAAGCAGATTTTCTTTACTAATGAAAAATTAACCCGACTAGGAAATAATAACGTGGAAATATTGTACACGTTTAGTGCCCACCTTGCCGCAACTTTCTCTCCACTTTGATTGACGTCTATCACAGAGTTAATAAAGAGAAGAAAACTTTCGAGATAATATTCGTCAGTTCTGACAGGTAATTTATGTACAGTTACATCAGTCGCATTGATTAGATGGTTAGTCCTTCATTATCCTGATATGTACCTTGCAAATTTAATTTCGCAGATAACACGCTCTAATTTCCCAACCACTTATCTAGTTTCCTGAAGCAATTCAATAGCAATAATCTTACTAGATAAAATTAACTTCAATGTTCACATTTAGGAGCAAGGCATCATTTGACCGTTTCTTCTGCTCGATGCCTTGGCTGGCAATTCCCTACGAAGATGAGGATCGCCGGCAAGGACTAACAACTGCACTTAATATTAAATCTATTCCGACTCTTGTTCTTACTGATCCTCAAGATAACATTATCACTACAGAAGGCCGCATAGAAATTAATGACGACTTAGAAGCATTGGTAATTATTTATTGATCTCGAAGTTGCTTACAATTGAAAAAAAAATTAAATAGTGTCAAAGTGTTACCTACCATTTTTTTATTTTTCCGTTTTTAATCCCTTAGATGTGAATATTATCATTTGTTTAAAGTTAATTAACACAAAACAAAATGCATAGCAATTTTCTTCTAAAAAACAATGTTCCTTTCTTAATCAAATACTACATTGTGTTATAGGATTTCCCATGGTATCCGAAAAGCGTGGAAGAACTACGAGATAAGCATTCGTCAATTCTGAATGTCTCGTTATGCCTCATATATTTCCTGGCTAAAGGTATGCATGAATTCTAGATAATATTATACAACTACAAATACTATCAGTCATTTGCAGTACGTAGTGTTCACTGAGTGATTATATTGACATTTTTTTCTTATTTTTCAACCTTGTAGCCTGATGTTTTATGTTGTACTTGAAAAACTATTCTTATTTTTCAACAGCATGAGATTATACTTTTATGAAAATAACAGTATTAGTAATTTAGTATAATAATGTATCTTTACGTAGTGATAATTGTTTGTCTCAGAATACAACATATTATTTGACAACGGTCAAATGTAATACAAATAAGAAATAACCCATGACAGGTAAAAATGAGGCTGCATTTGTTTGTACAGATGATGATAGTGAGTACGAGCAAGCTGAGGGGACTCTTCGTCCGATTGCCAATGAAATCGCGGAATCGGATGTGGAAGAAGCTTTTCAGCCCAAATTCTTTATTGCAACTGACGTAAGTACATATTGTGATCCTAGTAATAAAATCCAAGGAACATTCGTTGGTTGGTTAACAGTGATAGTCGTCTTCATAGTCATTTTGCATTATGAATCGTGTACAGCCACAAAACAACTTTGCTTGAAAATTGACTATGCCATAGCTGTTAGAATATATAATGCTATACACACTGTGTATAGTACATAATAGCCGGAGTGAATGACTTTATCTAATGTTTCCTTCTGTCTATCTGTCAGTCTGAGCTGTCAGAATCACTACAGCTCTTCATAGACTTGGATGAGTCCTCTTCACATCTCGTAATCCTGGATATACCCAATTTTCGATATGCCGTACTCGATGATGCCCAAATCCGTGAGGAGACATCCGTTCGAGAATTTCTCCACAAATTTCAGACGGATCAACTGCAGTACCACTATATTCAAAGCCGTTTTGTCTAAAGTATGCAAAATGATGGACGAAAAGGTTTGCTACATTCATCTGAAAGCTTTTCTACACACGCTTGGTTTCTTAAACTATTTGTATTTTGATTTTTGACGTTTCGATATGTGTAAATACATTTATTTTATATAATGCATTAATAGAAACGTGCTTCATGTGAAAATAAAAAATTACTAATGGTATTTTATTTGGTCAGTACTTTGAGAATGTATTATGTATTACTTATAACAATAATTGAAAACCCGAAAACATCTGATTATTTGGATGGGTAACAGCGAGTTAGAAAATAGTTGGATTTTGTGATTTCACATTCCATACAATACAAAGCTTGCATTTTCTCCCGTTAAACAACGACAACGGTTTGTTCAATAGAATCAGACGCTTGTTAAATCCGAGCATTTAATTTTAGCGGATGAAAATAAATCTTCTGAATTTACAATGCCATGCCAATTTCAATAACAACTAATTCTATTTGAAAGATTACAAAGTTTTTACTACGGAATTCACTATCAGTTAAACAATGTAAGCTCCATTGGAAAACGACACAACAAATAGCATACGAAACTTAGGAATACATACCTAAAACGAGTTTTTTAATCTGAAGGTACAAACTCAGTGCACATAATATAAGGAATACCTAAAACGAGTTTTTTAATCTGAATGTACACACTGAGTACACGTAATATAGATAACGAATAAACAAGACAATATAAACAACAACCTTTACGTTCTATACTTAATTAGGATTTTAGGATACACAGCTTTATAAATGTACACGATGTCTACTACAGATGTATAAATAGCGAATACCGAAACTAATATAGGACGTTATTTAATTACAGTAGTAGAATGAGCAACATATCCAGAAACTTGCCTTTCTCGGATGCTTTCACTTGCACAACTGAAGCGTCGAAGTAGTCCATCACTATAGCATCAGTCATTTTAGCAGCAACGGTTTCAAAAGCCTTACCAAATAAGCTGTAAGAAAATAAGACATGAAACCATATTTAAATTCAACTTAAATGTCACCATTACAATATTTCTGTACGTAGAATTTAAAATAAATGATTTAATGACAAACTTTTGAGTCGTGTCAACCGCTACCGGCGGTATACCGATCACAAGGTACATGTCGTCATTTTGTGGAGTCATTAAGACCATTGGTAACTGCTTCAAACGTCCGTCACACCGGCTAGACACTATTGCTTTAATAGCAAATTGTACAAGGTACCTGGCAGCATTAGGAAGTGAAAAATATTTCACATCCACGCCCTACAATAAATGAAAAATAATTAGTACTAGAAAACGGACTAATGAAGGAAAGGATAACAACAATTTGGCACTGAATATTTCTTAAAGTGAAAATTCAAGTACTATGAAAAGTTCTACGCACAGTTGTAAACTTTTAAACCACTTTTAAATTCAATTAATTTGTCGAAGTTTAACCATCATTCAGTTAAATATACAAAACGAGATTGTCAATCGAACCAATTTTGTTTGAACAATCGAAAACACTTATACATATACAAGAACTAGTCTGTAGAAACAACAATTACAATACAATTTTCATTTAACTCATTATTACTTTTGGAAAACTAAAATAATTTTAGCAGACGACGGGCTATAAAAATTGAAAAATTCAAACAAAGTTTTACTATTTTTATGAATATTCAAAAACTATAACAGTTTCATTACTATAATGCATACATCCTTTAATTATAAATACATAGATTTCTATAATCTTACCGGTTGAATTTGAATAAACATGAACGGGCCAAATATAAGAGCTTGGTTCAAATCACAAATGGCCTGGACTTGGTTATAAATAGCTGCTATTAAATTTTTGGCGTATTTAATGCCCATTTCCATCATTGTAGTGTTCCCCCTAAGTAGACAATATTAAGATAAGAGAATGTAGTAGATGTATCCTGTATGCATACTGTAAAATAATATAAACCGTAATAAAATTCACGTACTTATTCAAGAATTCCAGTGCAGTCATAAATTTCTCGGATGGTGATTTATCAAGGTCTGGAGATTCCAAAATAGCAATAGCACAAAGACCAGTGTCTATTGCGTTATATTTATTCTGGAACCCTATCTGAGAGATAAAAGTTCCAATTAGTATATCATCAAACCGATATTTGGAGCGAATGCGTTGTCCGCAAAATGTGTCTTTAAGGATTCGTCTTAAAGATAGATCCATGGAGCTGAACTTTTGCTTAACCTGACTCAATGGAAGCCTATGAAAAAAACAATGTCACTGTATCCGTTTTAAATGTGTGAATGTATTATTTTACAATACATCGATGATATCTAACCCTGCATCAGCCAAAAACTCGTGGTATCTCTGTTCCCCTTTGTAACACCAAGATCGAAATTTCGTGGCGCAGTACGGTGTCATCTTTATGCTGTCGTACAAAGTCCAGTGGCGATATAGTAGGAGGCCCAATCTAAAAATGAAAAATTCTCGTGGTGCGTTTTTTTGGTTTATCTAATAATATAGCAATTAGAAAAACAAAAACTTACTCGTTTTCAAAAACGACTTTAAGACAATCTCTTGGAATATTATGAGCATGAGTGACACGAGCCACATGATCCTGCAGTTGAGTGACTAGGAGAAGGTATGTGGTGCGTGTTATTCTCTCCAAAATGAATGACTCGGCCAGACTTATTGCAGCCCACCAAATTATCTCTGTTTGATCTCGGGATAATTTCCAGGCAAGTTCCAAGGCATAAAGAGCTGACTGTGTAAATTAAGCATATAAAAGTTACAAAATCTGTAAATAGACTAATTAATAATAAAATATACCGGAGTTCCGTATGAAGTGAAGTTTGTATATTCAAAAAGCATCTGCTGACGCCTTTCTTGCCACTCTGCATAATCCTTTTTCTTTTTTAGCATTTCAGGGTCTAGCCGACTTCGTTTTCTCTTTCTTCCTGGAATGGGCACGTCCTCTGAATCAGTGTCCATGTCTCCATCGACACTTTCGTTTCCCTCGTCCTCGTCGTCTTCATTCAGTATATCATCCAACTGTAAAATTAAAAATGCCCAGATGTAAAATAATATGTGACATTACTAGTAGTGATTAACTACAATAAAACAGACAAAAAACAATTGCAACTCATTTTATCACAAGAAATTACTACAATTTAATTACCTATCAAAAAATTTATTTTCCTATAAGGATTTTACCGTATAACCTTAATTAGACCGAGTGCAATGTTCAAACAATTAATTATCAAATTAAATCATTAATGTTATAGAATCCGATTATGTATCTCCAAACATTTATTTAACTGTTAAAACCAGGCGCTAGCAGCGGCTTGATAAAAATTGCAATAATATTCGTCATACAAATGAATATACAAAACTACTGTCCTCAGCCTCCCAAATGACGACGTTTCGTATTTTGAGGGAGTTTCAGTAACTGGTAACGGACTCGAGAATTCAAGAATTTCTTCACTAACCTATAATTTGACCACACCTTTATAGCACAAACCTTCAGAGTAGTTTTCAACATTACCTATTGATTGCTATGCTCCAGCAGTTGTTACCGATTTTGACAAATGAACTTGAGATTTTGCATGCAAAGTTCAAAGGAAAGCATGCATTGATAATTCTATGTCAGTCAGTAGTGGATCTAGGTTTTTTCGCAGGGTAATAGGGTGTTTCACCCTGCGAAAAAACCTAGATTCGTTCACATCAGTAACAGATTGAATAATAGGTTTTTCTTCTAAGGTCATATACAGACATCGGGAGAGAAAAAAATTCAAATATGAGGTAGAAATCACGCTAAAATCGCGCGTAGAGCAAAAATCAAAAAATGTGGGCCAAAATCAACATTAAATAAAAATGTTTCTTCGATTTGCACTTTAATGGCAAAATAATCACTTTTTGGGATTAACTCCTTATTTCGTGTAACTTTAGATTTCGAAAAGGGAAGTTGGGACCTGTAAAACTTTGTGCTAGATCCACCAATGATCTCACTTTCTACACTTACCTTAGGTATGTTATTTTTCAACGAATAAATTATAATCGGTTGGCTCATATTTCTTTAATGCAGCCTTGGAGCTATTCAAATTGTTATTGCAATATTGAAGCGAAGCACTATAGACCCAAAGTAGTTAGTAGAATTGTGGTTAAGCACGTCTTCAAGTTATCAGGATGGCAGTTTAAATGTGTTTTATGAATGCTCACATACTAATACTTCATGGGGAGCATTTAAAAATCAAAATGTAGTAAATAGTAACCCCCAATTTTAACGCCGACTTAGCAAATATTCAGCAGTGAAACATAAAAATATCTTAGGCTGTTTGTTAACATATAAAGTCAATGTTGTATTGATGGGATAGCAAAAGGGGCAATTGCCGAAAAAGAGGTTATTTCGCCAAAAAAATACAAAAAATTGTAATTTTTTTTCACACTATGCGCGAACTTTATGTATTTTAGTTTGATATCTGCCTAAAATAGCTCAAATTTTTGTAATGTACTAACGATAATTTGTTACGATAATGTATAATTGTGTTATATTAATGTGTTATATGTTGGTATTTTGCCCCTCCCGAAATGGAATCCTAAATACAGCCTTGTATCAAGTTCTACTGAAATTCTCAAAACTTACATCGTCGGCTCGAAAAATATCTTCAAATGAAGGGATGTTGTCGCTGTCTTGAGGAGAGATTACGATGCGAACCTAGAATAATAAAATGTAGAATAAGGATTCAGAATGACAAAAACTTAATGGAAAATATTTTACAAAATTAATTCTCTTGAAAATCACTGACCTGCTTTGACTCGTCATAAATGTTTAAAATGTGCACGGGCTTGTGGCTATCAAAAACATATATTACTTTATGTTGAGGTTGATCCAATATTTCCATAACATCCACAGTTGCTCCACAATTAATCAACACTAAGACATCAATCTGAAACATCCAAAAAATTATTTTAAGTTTCAAGTGTTTAAGCAACTGTTCATTCAATCGATTATTTCCTACTTTTTACTAAAGAAATATAGAAACAAACATTCAACATTAAACATTAAATCAACAATAAATGATTCATGTCGCTTAGAAAGAAGACTTACATTATGTTGAGCCTTCTTGTAGTGAGTTCTGACATCATCTATCCCTTGAATAGGTTTCAAAATGTAATGAACCCCGTCATCTCGAAAGAGTCGTTGCAAAATTTTGCAGGTGCATAGCGAGTCCACATCGTGGTTTGCAAGTATTAACACTTGCTATTACCAAAAACGAAACAAGATATCAAAATTATGTTTCTTCATCCCACATTGCCCATAAATATCTTTAAATAATTTGTTAGGTAATTATATTATTGCTGTGCTTTTATGCAAACTGTACTGTAGAAAATGCAATGCTGCTGAGTCAACAGGCAACCCTCAAAACTACTTTCAGTTTTCAGCTGATTTTATGTCTTCAGAATAAAATTTTATGTAAAATATCGTTCATTCCAACGACTTCACATTATTTGTAAAATGAATAAATATCTTTAAAAAGTTGTTAGTTAGGTAATTAAATTGTTGCTGTGCTTTTATGCATACTGTACTGTGGAAAAAGTATTGCTGCTGAACCAACAGGCAACCCTCAAAACTACTTTCAGTTTTCAGCTGATTTTATGTCTTCAAAATAAAATATTATATAAAATATTGTTCATTCTAAAAACTACACAGTATTTGTAAAATGAATAATCCAAATTTGAAATACCTTCCCCAACAACTGATTGTAAAAGTCCTTTCGAAGATCTTCGATAAACATTTTGCTCGACCGAATCCACAACACACAATTAATGAAGTTTTTGGCGCTTTGACACTCCAAGACTGCTACAGCCGTTCTGAAGAGAAGAACGTCTATTTCCCTCCTTTAGCTTGGGCGCATGTACTGTCGAATGACAAAAATTCCTGGTGGTTTTTGTGTTATGAAATGTGATTCATCTTCAGATCGAAGGCAGCCTACACCTGACCTAAAGAAAAATCGTTTCTTTGTACTCGTACAACTAAATGCACATAATAAATCAATAATTCATTTATTAACCCTAATCGTACTGTGGCCAAACGGTGCTTCTATGACGGTGACGGTGCAGTTTGGCACCGCCTACTTTCACACAGGACATGTAGTTTTCTCTACAAAATTATGTGATCAAAAATTATTATATTATGGCTAGAAGATAATAATATTTTGTATTGCCACATATTATTAAATTATTAAGAGAGTCAAGAAATGAGCGACGTAGGAAAGAATCGAACATGACTTCTCTCAGTTACGTGTAGGAGAGGGCAGAATTCTCCACTTTTTGACACAAAACAATTTATTGCACCCAAATAAAAACCCAATTCAAAATTATAAAGATGTACCTATTATGTTAGATGTATAAATTATATACCTAGGTAGTTATCTTAACATCTCGTAAATTCTTAATTCTTTTCAGACAGTGGTAACTGAGAAAGTCATTCTGAAAGGTGAGGTGGTGCCAAAGTCAACATACGTTTAGGGTTAATACACTTATCATAATGGGTTTTTTAATCAATTAAAAGCAAGGTGAAATTACTTAATAAAATTGATCTTTTTTCTAACAACTTTTAATTATTCCAATTGGTTATATTTTTAATGATCCAGCTAGTCAGCTGACTGTAGGCAATTTAAATTTATCAACATTTATATTAAAGGTTTGTGCAACAGTGCAGTGTAAGTTGGCTCCAACAAGGGGCAATTGCCTACCCCCCCCCCAATCCTGAAAGAGGTTATTTTACCAAAAAGGTACATAAAATCACGAAATTTTAACGCTACGAGCAATTTTTATGTATTTTATTTTGATTTTTGCCAAAATTTGCCAAAATTTCTCGCTCTACGAGCAAAAATAAGTACAATTCTACCTCACCTTTTGAGTTTGCCCAGAAACCAAATCCTGGCTACGTCTACTTGATATAACAACCTTTTATACTCTTTTTTGGCTGACAAGTTCAAGTTAGCGTAAGTACAAGTGTATACCGTGCGTTAACATTTCGGCTGTGTCAATGCAACCGTCGGCTCGTAGCACTTCTTCGACAATTGAAAAGCTCAGGCAAAAAGTTTTGTATGGGAATAATGGGAAAGTCGAGACTTGTGTCAGGCTTGGGTTGCGGAATTATCGCCAGATAAAATCTTTGAATGAATAAAGGGCTTTACAATTCTAGGTCTAATACAAACATAATACCCTAATTTTACACCTTAGGGGACCCTTTAAAATGTTGAATAATTCAGGTAGTGCCGTAGTATAAACGGTTTACAAAAAATAATTATATTAAACCACTCTCTTCAAGGAATTCAAGTAGTATATATAGTAGTAAGTATTATTTCGCTTATATCTACAATCCAATGACGTAGCTATGAACAGTTTTGGTGGTCCAAGCACCCTCACAAAAGTCTTTTAGGAACAATTTTACATGCTCTTCAATGAAAATAGAGTTTTGACGGCCAGACTAATATTTAATAAGCCTGCTCACAAATTTATGACTTTCCATAAAGCAAAACCCCCTGCGTACACAATCCTATAGCCATAGTCTAGTCTATCTCTACACCAGTCTGCTTATGCAGTTAAATCAGGGTAAACAGTAAATCGTTAAGAAATGTTAACAAATAGGAAGGCCATTATTAAAAGACATTATTGACTAATTGTTTATAAATACATTTATTATTAAATGTTATTAAATGTATGCAAGGATACAAATATGCACACACGCTATGACTTGATAAATACAATAAACATATAACACTATATATAAATATATGCAGATATAATATTGTCCTCATCTGACAGTGTCTAAATAGTTGACAAAACTGGAGCCCTTAGCTTGAGGGACTGACGACCATAGCTGGGCGCATCTGCCGAACTCAACTCAACTTAAACTCAAATTTGTGCATGGAGAAGAAACTCAACTCGA